>PISX010005245.1:58504-74144 GCA_004024625.1 Mellivora capensis
CTCTGTTGCAGAGGGCCCATCCTCTGAATTTTTCTTCTGCTGGGCATTCCTCCTCCTAGTCATTTTGGTGAGAGATGGCTGAATGGTTGTAGCTGGATGTATCGACCTTGGTGCAGTGAAGGTGCACCCTGGAATGCTTCTGAGCAATCAAGAGTCCCCACCCAAATAAAAGAAAAAAAGAAAGAGAGAAAGCAGAAAAAAAGAGAGAGAGAGAGAGAGAGGAAGAGAGAGAGAGAGACAGGAAAAAGAAAGTTGGATAAAAGAGAAGGCTCAGCCCAAATGGGCCCCAAGGTAAGGTTTGTGAAGTATACAAACAAATACAGACAAACAAAAAAGACTGATAAAAGTATATTACAAGAGAAGAAAAAAAATATGTACATATATATGTAGAAGCAAAACAAAGAAACAAACAGACAAACAAAGAAACAAAAAAAAAAAAGAACCTCGTCAAAAAGAACCCTAAGTATAAGATTTATAGACTACCAGGACAAACACAAGTATACAAAAATACTGGTAGGAGAAAAAGATGGGAGAGTGGTTGTAAATTCTCAGTGTGGGCTAGGAAAGTTATTTTGATTCTTCCTGGATGTATCTTGATATCTTTTTTAAAGGACGCAACTTTCCTAAGATAACAGGGGATTAAAAATTGGTTTACCTATAGGGGTAGCATTGATTGGGGAAAGGGGATTACCTTGAAGTTTAACTCTATATGAATATTAGGATATAAAAGTAAAGAAAAGAATGATCTAAATTAAACTAAAGTGACATTTAAAAAAAATTTAAAAATAGAAAAGCAAAAGAAAAACATGGGTATATGTATCAAAAAGTTCAGGTTAAAAGGTTATTATGGAATTTGATGTACTGGACATCTCACTGTGATGGTAAATAGGCTAAAAAAAAGTCTATATATAAAAAAAATAAAAAAGGATTAAAAAAATTAAAAAATGAACCAGAATAGTGGGAACGAATTAAAAATTAAACGTTGTATCTATAAAGTAGTACTTGTTGTCTTCTTGGCTGGTTGGCTTTCTGGAGGAGGGGCCTGCCGCGTGGGTTTTCAGGCGGTATTTCCTGAGTTAAGTCCTCCCGCCCCCCTCCAGGGGGTGGGCTCTGAGGAAACCGGGCCTTCAGGCTTTTGTTCTCTGGAGGTTTTTATGTCTGTTCTTTTGTTTTCTCTCCCCTTGGCAGCTCCCGATGGTTCTTGGAGGTTTAGAGGAAAGCAAACTGCACCCAGACCTCCCTCCCAGAGAGAAGCCCCAGTCGGTTCCCCTCTGGGTGCTGCAGAGCAGGTTCCCAGCCGTGATCTCTGGAGACACCTGTGTGTCCTGCTTATACTCAAAACCACAACAGCGGCAGGTATCTGGGCAGCTCCAGACTGCCAGATAGGTCCCAAGCAGTGATCACACACTGAGATTTTCCCACTGGCCCTGGCTGGGAGGGCTCAGACTTTCTGGGTGTGAGAGCGCCCAGGATGGCTCTGCCGTGAGCCTCTCTCAGGGGAGGGGGTGGAGCACATCTCAGGCTCTGCTAGCGCGGAGCGGTGCATGTGTGGGGACTGCAAAAAGGCTGTTTCTGCCCCGAGTGGGTCCCAGCCCCTGCCGCATGCCAAGCGCCCTTAGGAGGTCTCCTCAAGGCTCAGGGAGGTCAGAGACCTGTCCGCCGCACTCTCTCTGGCTTGGCGCCAGGGGTGTCTGTCCTCTGTGGGGGACTTAAGCCCCTGTCCCTAACTGTTCCAATTCCCACAATTTTCCCCTGCGATCCTTTGCTCTTTTTGATTGCTTTCTATCAAACTTCAAGTTAATGCTGGTCCCCAGTCATAGGGCACTCTTGTATTGGGGTATTACTTCCCAGTGGGTCTCCTCTGGTGGCTCCCTCCCCATTTTGTTTATCTTCCAATTCCAGTCCGGTGTTCCCACTCAGCTTTACCTGCCCACTGGCGTCCTCTGCCCCCATAGAGATCCTGACGTGTAGAATTCTGATCTCAGGTTGATTTCATGGGTGATCGGAGTTCCTTGGTAGGTAATCAGCTCACTTTAGGGGACAGGTTGAACCAGTGCCTCCTCCTAGTTCTCCGCCATCTTTTCCCCCCCACCCTGAGTTTCAAATTTCTAATAGTAACTGACTGCCTTTCCAAATTTTCAGTTTTTTCAGCTTTTGCTTCTTACTTTGAAGTTCTGATATTAGGTGTATTTACAGGATTTTTAGGTCTTATTGTAAATTGACTCTTTTGTCATAGAAATGCCAATGTTCCTGACAATATTTCTTGTTCTGAAGTCTACCTCTGATTTGCTATAACCACTCATGTTTCTTATGCTTAAAATGTGCATATATATCTAGAAAGTTCCACTTTACCTTAATTCATGTGTCTTCTTATTTGTACCTCCTAAGAGTCATATATAGTTGGGTCCTGGTTTTCTATCCCATATGAAAATCTCTGCCTTTTAAGAGAGTTACTTAATCATTTGTATTACTCTGATTATTTATTTGATTGAATTTATATCAATCATCTTGATATTTATTTATATTTTCTCATATTTTCTTTATTGTTTTTCCTCTTTTCTTTTCCTGACTCATTTTGGATTCATGTGTACTTTACAATTCCATTTTACCCTTACTATCGTTTCCTATATACATCTTTTTTATTGTTTTAATTATTGCTTGGATTTGAAATATGCTTTATCTTTAAATTATTATAGACAAATTTCAAATTAGAGTATACTACTTCTACTATAGTATAAGAATCTATATTAGTATACACCATTTCCCCATAACTTATTTGATGCTATATTTGTTATACATATACTGCTATATATGTTATACATTCAAAATAAATAGTTGTTAATTTTGTTTTTAAAAGATAGAAGAAAGAGGTTAAAGCAAATGGTCTATCATCCATTTATTCTTTTACCTGGAAGAAATCCCTCAGAGGAAGAAAAAATATCAATTACTTTAAAAGTCTCTTTGCTAAGTGGACCTCCAGTAGATTAATGGTATTATTAGAAATAATAAAAGAGACCTGATGTTTGAAATATCCCTAGCTGGGGATTCCATAGTAAATAGAAGCTAATTTATATGAGAAATAGTCCCAAAAGATGTCACTTAGATTTTACAACCCTCTGAGCTATTTCATAAATATTCCCTACTTTGTGAGGAACCCCATGAACCCACTTAAAGCCCTCTAATATTCAAGGCCAAAGAGGCATGTCTAACTTGTAAGAAAGGACACCCTACTCTCATCTCAGATCTCTCTCTTATTCATCTGAGCTTTCCTTAAATTGCCTTTATGTTTTAAAATTATTCAGTAAAACGTGATATGGGGCAGCATCTCTGATTTTATGAATCTTATTTGATGTTCTGATTCTATGTGATGAGTAAAGAGTCAATTACAGCAATCTTAATCATTTGTATAGGTCCAACTTCCCATCTTCTAGTTCATATATTTCTTTTTTTTTTTTCAAAGATTTTATTTACGTATTTGTCAGAGAGAGAGAAAGAGAGAGAGAGCACAAGCAGGCAGAGTGGCAGGCAGAGGCAGAGAGAGAAGCAGGCTTCCCACTGAGCAAGGAGCCTGATGTGGGACTCTATCCCAGGACCCTGGGATCATGACCTGAGCCAAAGGCAGCGGCCTAACCGACTGAGCCACCCAGGCGTCCCTAGTTCATATCTTTCACTGAGAAATTCTCAATTTCAATTTGTATTTAAAAGTTTTTATTTTGCCTTCATTTTTGCAAAGTGTTTTTCCTGTGTATACATTTCTGGGTTATAAAAGGAGGGCATGTGTTGTGATGAGCACTGGGTGTTATACGCAACTAATGAATCATTGAACACTACATCAAAAATGTAATGATGTACTATATGTTGGCTAACTGAACATAATAGTAAAAAATAAAAATTTTCAAGTCTGTTTTCAAGCACCTTAAGGATATCTTTTATTGTCTTCTAATGTACCTAGTTTCTGATGAGATCTGCTGTCATTCTTGTAGTTTTTCTCTACATTTACCTAATGTGTATTTTGTCTCAGCTGCTTTTATTAATTTTTTAGCACTAGTTTTCATCAATTTGATTAAAGTATTGCTTGGTGTAGTTTTCTTAGTGTTTTTCCTATTTGGAGTTGCTTAAGTTTTTTGGATCTGCATTCTTATGGTTTTCATAAGTTCTGGAAAATTTTCAGTCATTTTTTTCTTTATAAATTTTTGCTCTTCTCTTCTCCTTCTCAGACTCCAATTATACAAATGGTAGACCACTTGACGCTGGTCCATATATCACTGAATCTTTTAATATTCTTGGTCTGTTTTTCCTTCTTTTTATTTTTTTGTATGTTTTGTTACTTCAATTTAGATAGTTTCTGAAAAATTTCTATGTCTTCAAGTTCATGATCTTTTCTTCTTCCATGTTTAATCTACTCAATTATATCTACTGGATATTTCATTTCATTCATTATACTTCATATTGTACATTTCATTCCAATTGGATCATTGTTCTATTTTCAACTTCCCTTCTTATTAATTCCAGTTTTCCTTCAAATACTAAAAAAAATATTAGAAATTGCTATTTTAGTGATTATCTCCTCTATTTCTATCATTTATTTTATTTTTGTATATAATTATAGTAACATTACTTTCCTAGTTATGGGTCATATTTTCTGACTTTTCTAATGTCTAATCTATCTTCTTAAATTATTGGTCACTGAATAATATATTTATATTGATGAGAACTAGAATGTATTGTATTCCTTTCAGGAGTGTTGGGTTTTGTTCTTCAATAAAATAAGAGATTTGTGGAAGAGCTTCATTCTTCCTTCCTTCCTTTTCCTTCTTTCCTCTTTTTCCTTTCTTCTTTTCTTTCCTCCTTCCCTCCCTCTCTCATCTTCTCCACCTCTCTCTTCTCTCTTTCTGTCTCCCTTAATATTTCTATGGCAAATCTAAGGAGTCTTACTACAGAACTAGTTTAAGCCTATTATCAGGGTGTAACCATTCTGTGTCTCTATTAAATATTCTTTGAGATTCTCCAGTCTGCTTCCTGGGCATGTGATGATTTTATCCCTCTGTGAATTCCTAGGCATTATTTGGTTTAGAGAACTCTGGTAATTTTTCATTCCCTCACAGTTATTCTTTGCCAGGTCTCATAGAGTTTCTCCCTCCACAGAAACTCAAAAGTGTTATTATGCATAGTTTGGGGTTTCTTTTTCTGTGTTATTCCTTTTCTCTAGTAGATTCCGCAAATACTGATCTCTCTTTCTTCAATTCAATGAAATCATCAGGGTCTGCTTTGCTTTCCTTTTGTTTTACTGAAGTTCAGGAATTACCTTCAAGCAGAAAGTCTGAGTGATCATAGGCCTTACTTTCTCTTTTCTTCAGGACCACAGTTTTCTATTGCATTTTCCCCAATGTTTGAAAACAGTTGTTGTTGGTTTTTTTTTCATATTATTTATTCATTATTATACTTGTTAATAATGTGTGAGGTAAATCAGATTCTGTAATGAGTTCTTATTCATGGATGAACATGGATATATCCTGAAAATTTTTTATATAGAATATGTGGTTAAAGATTCATGTTTTCCCATATAGATGTCCAAATTATCCAGTCACGTTTATTAAAAATCACCATCCAACCTCAGTGCACTACCAATATCTACTTTGTTATAAATGAAACACAGTGAATGCAAGGGTCTATTTCTGTCATCTCTCTTCTGTTTCTCTGAACTATTTATAATTTTGTAATACATATTCAGATTTTCTATTATTTCTATTGAAAATTTGTTAAATTACTAATTTGAAGAAAAATTTCCATCTTATTTGGTATTTTAATTTATTGGCATAATTTTCCCATTATCTTTATAATATCTATAATAATACTCCTATAATATCTATAATATATCTCTATAGAATGCAGTGATGCCATCTTTCTCATTCCAGTTATTAGTAATTTATGCCTTTTTTCTTTCATTCATAATCAGTCTTGTTATAGATCTATCAATACTATTCAACTTTTTGGACACTTAGGTGGCTCAGTTAGTTAAGCAGCTGCCTTTGGCTTGGGTTGGGATCCCAGGGTTCTGGAATCAAACCCCACTTCAGGTTTCTTGCTCAGTGGGGAGCCCTCTTCTCCCTCTAACTGCTGCCACCCTACTTGTGCTTGCTCTCCACTCCCCCCTCCCCATAAAATAAATAAATTCTTTTTATTTTTTTTTTATTTTTTATTAACATATAATGTATTATTAGCCCCAGGGATACAGGTCTGTGAATAAATAAATTCTTAAAAAATATATACTATTCAACTTTAGGAAAAAAAACAATTTTGGCTTTGTTAATATTTTTCTATTGTAAGTATCTTTCTACTTCACTAATTTCTGCAGCTTCTTATATCTTTCACTTTATTTTTTCAGTTTATATTGCTCTATCTTTACTTTTTTTAAGATTATATTTTTATTTATTTATTTATTTATTTGAGAGAGAGAGAGAGAGAGAGAGCGAGCATGGCCCAGGAGGAGGGCTGAGGGTGAGGGATAAGCAGGCTCCCCATTGAGCAGGAAGCCTGACTTGGGGCTCCACTCCCAAGACTACAGGATCATGACCTGAGCCAAAAGCAGTTACTTAACCAACTGAGCCACCCAGGTGCCCCTCTAAACTTTTTTGAGGTAGTTATTTAGATCATTGATTTCCAGACTTTCTTCATTCAAATGTATGCATTTAATATTATTTTTCTTTAAACATATTTTAGCAGCATAAAAAAATTACTGTATTATCATTAAGGTAAAAATAAATTATTTTCAATTCATTGTGATTTCTTTTGGCCAATGTGTTTATTAAAATCCCATTTTCTATTTTCTCCAAATTTAGAGATTTTCTTTTTTTTTAAGGTTTTATTTATTTATTTATTTATCAGAGAGAAAGAGCAAGAAAGCACAAGCAGGAGGAGCAGCAGGCAGAGGGAGAAGGAGGATCCTCACTGAGCAATGAGCCCTATGTGGGACTCGATCCCAGGACCCCAGGATCTTGACCCAAGCTGAAGGCAGCTGCTTAACAAACTTAGCCACCCAGGTGTCCCAAATTTAGAGATTTTCTAATTACCTTTTTCATTGATTTCTAATTAAATTCCACCTTTGTTCAAGAACATAATTTGTGGGGTGCATGGGTGGCTCAGTCAGTTAAGCATCTGTCTTCGGCTTAGGTCATGATCCTAGGGTCCTGGAATTAAGCCCTATGTCAGGCTCCCAGCTCAGCATGGAGCCTGCCTCTCTCTCCTCACTGCTTGTGCTCTCTCTCTCTCTCTATCTTTCTCTCTCTCTCTCAAATAAACTCTTAAAAAAAGAACATAATCTGTATAAATTCAATTATTTAAAAATTTTGAAGCTTATATTATTGACCCAGAATGTAGACATTTTAAATAGTGTATATTCACTTAAATTATGTGTACTTTGTTTCTTTTTTATAAAGTATTTTACCCATATTGTTGTGTTTGTGAACACATGCATGAGCATCTCAACAAATTTGGGTTTGAGGTTGCAATTGATGTTTACCATACTCTTGGTGACTTTTTCTCTAATTTTTTTAGTGTTTACTGTAATATATGCATTAAAATCTTTCACTTTGCTTGGGGAGTTTTCTGTCTTTCCATTTAGATTTCACAGCATTTGCTTTAAATACTCTGAAGCTAAATTAGTATGTGCATATAAATTGAAACTACAATAATTTCCTAGTGAATAGAACTATCATTGTTAAACAGTGTCTCTTTCTTTCTTGAAATTCTTCTTGCTTTAAAAGTTTACTTTCTCTGATATTAAAATATCACTGATATTAGAAATTTACTTTCTCTGATATTAGAATTATTTCCTGGTTCCTATTGGTATATCTATCTTTCTCTACCCCTTATATTTTCCTAATATTTTCAAGTGATGAGTTCTGTTAAATGAATACATTTGTGTGATCCAATAGCAATTACATTATATAATTAGAATTATAGAGGAAAGAAATATTAAGCTAGGATACTAGGTAGATTTCACATAAATTGGCTGCATTTCTTGAGTAAAAGATCCCATTTCTTTCAATCATTGACTTTCAGGAAAAACTTTCTAACATCAGCTTTGCAGCCTTCTGAGTGATAGTATGGTCCTTCTATTACAAATCCCAGGATACTATACCAATCTTTGTGCTTTCTTTAAATTTGGTCTATTCCTGTGTTTTACATAGGTATAGTTCTTTCATTAACACTTTTACAAACTATCTCCATTTGAGGGTGCCATATTATGTCTGCTGGTAGATTCAAGTTGCAATAATTGATATCAGTTGAAAACTCAAAAACCATGTCCTTAAAATAAGATTATGGTTATAGCATTTAGTTTTTGATACAAAACTCTCCAGAACTTAGTAGTTTAAAGCAACGGCTATTTATTTAACTCACGATTCTTTCGTGATTTGGGCTTGGTTAAGGTAAGCATCTCTTTCATTGCTTTTGATTGGGCTCACACATTCATGTTCAGGAAGCTGCTAGTCACTATGTGGCCCTGTTTCTGGAATGCAATTGCCTATGAAGTGGGATCATGAAGGGAACTGACACTCACCTTTCATCAAGTAGTGGTCTGGCTCAAGCCTCTTCATGTGAAAGGGGTGTGTTATGGACTTTATATTTGTATACTCCCACCCAAATTTATGTTGAAACCCTATCCCCTAAAAAGATGTATTAGAAGGTAGGGCCTTTGGGAGGTTATTAGTATTAGATTAGGTCATGAGAGTAGGTCCCTCATAATGAAATTAGTGCCCTTATAAGGAAATAAAAGGACCAGAGACCAAATTCCCTCTCTTCCCACTCCCCATCCCAGCATATGAGGACATAATGAGAAGGTGTGCATTTGCAAACCAGAATGTGGAACCTCACCTGGCACCAGATCTGTCAGCATCTTGATATTGGACATCACAAACTGCAGAACTATGAGAAAAAAAGTTTGCTACTTAAACCATTCAGTCTATGGTATTCTTCTACAGAAGCCTAAACTGACTAAGAGAGGGTGAAAGTAGTCCTGAGTGCAACCCCTGAAAAAAAGAACAAATGCTTTTTAAGAGTCTGTTTATGTTGCCTTTGTTATTATTCCACTAACCAAAGCAAGTCACATAGTCAAGCCTAGAGTCAGAAGGAGAAGGTAAGCGAACATGGTCAATTTAGAAGCCATTACTTCAATTGTCTATTACATGATGTTTGGATTACTCATCTATTTAAAGACCTCTGAGATACTTTTCCTCTCTTTCTCTCTCAGTGTTCTCTCTCTTTAGAGGAAATGGAATTTGAGGAGTCCATAGGATGCAGAGATATAACTGAAATTGGTCAATACAAAGGTTAACCTCAAATCTGTCTTATTTGCAAAAAACATTAAGTATTTCAACAGTGTTTGTTGGAAATTTTTAACTATTTTTTCCTCCTATTATCCTGAAATATGTATAAAGATAACACAATTTCAATAATCATTTAGTTAAATAAAGAAAATTACCAAAAAACCCATTGTTTAAAGGGAGAGTATAACAATGCAGCATTTTCCTAAACGGGAAGATGAGTGGTAGTAAGGAATATGCTATAGGATTTAATAGAAAATTAGAGAAACCACTAGTTCCAAACAACAACAATTTGTTTTAAGAGGTAAGCAGTGGAGATGTGTGTGTATGTGTGTGTGTGTGTGTGTGTGATTACAATTACATGGTTTCTTATATAATTCAAACTTGGGTCAATATTTTATTATATGGATATTTTTCATCTGAAGCTTTTTTGTTTGCTGTTTTTTAATTAATTAATTTGTTTGTTTGTTTTAGAACTAAGCAAGAATAAATTATTTCAGAGATACTAAAAACCCATGCCAATGGAACGCTCTCCCCTGGAGAATTTATACTTCAAAAATGTAATGCTAAGTATTTTTCTCAGACAACTCTTCCTTTTCAAAAAAAGGTAGTAGGCAATTTCTGTTATTTAAGGGCAGTATATAAACTTTATAGCTGAAACTTAAGATGAGTAATCTTTAATTATATCTCAACTCAGAAATTTTCATTCTCATATAACACAGAATAAAGAAAACTTCTTCACATGCCATTCACCTAATCTATCCAGATCCATTTCCCCTTTCTAGTAAAATAAGAGACAAGAATTCTCATCACTCCAGTTGGTAGTTAAGGAATCTGTTGGTAACAGTGCTTTCCACTATAACCAACGCACCATTTTATACAGCTTATAACAACAGCAATAGCAGCAACTAGCATGTATTGACAAGTTTCTAGGTACTAGACATTTTCCTAAGATTTTTCATGTGTTGTAATTTTTATCCTCACAATGATCCCATAACATAGGAATATTTTCACCTGTTTTAAAAATGATAAGCAAAAGAGACAAAAAGTTATATATTTTGCCCAAAAGTTATGTATATCTCTTCTTTAACTCTTCACCTAATTATCATAGTCTAAAGGAGCACTAGGAATGTTTTTTATATCTAACTACATGCCCTATACAAACCTTTCTTCTTTGGCTTATTGCAATTTCTGTCTAAGGTGCTAACACTTATCACACATTGTCATTTAACCCTTTCATGTCAGATAAACATTACTAATATACATTAGGATTAGAGAAAGTTATTTAAAGTTTCCTAGATCAACCTCGAATAATGTAAGGGATGTAGTTGTGTATAGAGGCATAGCTTTCTTTAGTGCTGGGGAGAATCCTTTTGCAGTCTTAATGTGCATGATTTTATAATGACCTTACCACTATAACAATAATAATTTTTTACCTATATTTCTGAATTTGTGTTATGCCCCTTTTCTCCTGGTTACTGATGATCAACTTTTGATACTTGCCAAATCCTTTTCTAAATTAGGGATTTTGCATGTTCTCCTTCTTCTGCCTGAACTTCTTTCTGTTCCTCACTCAGTTCATTGCAAGCCCAACTACTTCTAATTCTTTAAGTCTCATCTTGACAATTATCTATACCGAGAATGAAGACTGGAAAATCTATCTCAAAGGAAAGTAATGATTTGTTTCTTTTCAGTTCTCCCCAAAGAAAATGAATGTCACTCTATGATTGCTTACCATCATAAAAATTCATTTATTTAATTACAAGAAGGCTGACTGCAAGTTCGAAAACAATGGAATATGGGTTTAGTGAGTGGAGAAAAAAACAGAATTCATGGAAGCTTCATATTCAGTTAAGTTTCTAGCTTTATTCTTTAATTAAGTAGAACTACTAAAAATAAAATATATCTGAAAGTAAGTCCAATAAGCATTTGTTAATTTGGCACACCTTGTACATTTACAGAATAATCATATATTTGTAATTGACCTGTGTTCCATTGGTAGATCCTCTGTAATAAAAGAAATATATAAGCATGAGAGTTCATCAATAATGAGATGATGGATACCAGATATTAATATATTTGGCCTTTTTGAGATAGACTGCTTAAGATGATCTTATTTCTCTCATCAAATCAATGTAAATACATAGTAGTATTTACCTCTGCTATTTCTCTCTAAAGTTTTTCCTGAAGAATAGATTATAGGTAGGCTTGAGAAGGCATAAAACTTACCAAATAAAACGAATAGCTATAACCCTTGGGTCCTGCTTAAATTTATACTTTATAAATCTCTTCTACTTTTTGATACATTCTGTAGGAATTACACGTATAGACTAATTTATAATTGGATACAGATGGCTTCTGATGTTCTCCATATCTCTAAGTTTCTCTTTGTCATATATCATATTTCAGCATAAGAAATCAATTTTTAAGAATAAGATTTGTTTTGAGAAAATTAACAACATTTGGGTAGACCCTATTCAGCAATAAAAAGGAACATACTATTAACATATGAAACAACAAGGTTGGATTTCATGGACATAGTATTCTCTGGGGGAAATCAAACACAATATAAGTAAAACTATGCTAATTTATATGAAGTCATACAACAAGAAAACTAATTTAAGGTGATTGATATTAGAACATAAGTTACTTGGGGCAGAAAACTGACTGAGATGAGGCATGAGGCAGTTTTCTGGGGAGATCGAAAGGTTCTGTATCTTGATAGAAATATGGGTTACAAGAATTTATGACCAAAGCCTAACAATATATATAAATCATATCTCAACAAAAAGATAACATAAAAATTAGATAAAAACATTAATGTTCTTTAGGGCTTTAGCTTTGACAATATCTGATTCAGGCAGTTAGTCATCCAGAATGGAAGTTTGCTGAAGAGGGACTCTGCATCATTTCTGCATTAACTACTGTGGACATTTTTATCTTTTATTTCCATTTGGCTAAGACTGTCCCCAATTATGTATATTTTCATGATATATTAGGTAATTTTAACCCTCATTCACTCTCAAAGTGTCCCAGTATGGAGGATAAATAATATGGCACATTAGAATTAATTAGCCACAGAAGGAAGCAAAACCCCAGTTGGACTGACAGAAATAGTAGCTTGGCATGTTCCTCAGCCAATTAATGCAATTTGCATAACTATCTTGTTTCCATTTACTAACTCCTAATCCCTAGTCCTCATTATTAGAACATAACTCTTGAGACAGTGTCTCTTACACTTTGCTCCAGTCAATCCTCTATTTGCACTTTTTAACATCTACTTATTAATCTTTATTCAATTGCAATGAACTTCCCTGAAAATCTGAACTTGACAATCAAATCATTATTGATCAAGTTGTTTAAACTCATTCAAGGTAAAACACTATTAATATCTTCCTTCATGAACCACCTTCTCCTATGGCATCTAATGTTGTACCAGCTGATAGCGTTTAAAGCAGCTTAACAAGTGGACCAAAAATGGGCTCAACAACAACAACAAAAGTGTGTTTTTTGTTTGTTTCTTGATTCCCAGTTTATGCGGAAAGGGTCTATCAGCCTCAAAATATAAATTCCAGGGACCCCTTGGGCATTATCATACCAGGTAGCCCAAGGGGCGGAGGGAACAAGCATGGAGTAAGACAGGTGGGGATAAGGGTCAATAGAGTTGCAAAGTAGGCACTGACAAGCATACAGACTAAAAGACTCTAGATCAGTTTTGACCTACCCCCCTCCCATACATTTTGTTCCAATGACACTGGCCTTCTGTCTATGCCTTACACTAAACTGGTTGGTTCCCATTGTAAGATTTTCTTTATCCATCAGTTACAATTGTTGTAAGTGTTATAACTGTGTTCAATAATGAGTAACCAGAACTTCCCTCATAATGGTGTAAAGGAAATTTGTCTTATTCAATAAAAATTTAAGAGTAGGGCATCTATAAATGATCTGATGGTTCAAGCATATCCTAAAAGATTCAGGATCCTTGTATCTCTGCACAAACGTATTTTGTCTTCTATCTTTATGAAAGAAATATAGCTTCTTTACCTTCAGGCATCACATCCATGTACAGGTAGGAATAAGGTGAGAAGGCCCAAAGTCTTTTCCTTATCAGAATTTCTCCATACATGTTGGTAGGAAAACTCCATTCTCATATGTGCTACTTCATCACATTGACAATATGTCACATTGACAAATCTAGATGAAAAGAAGGTTGAACTTTTTAGCTTTTGCAGTAGTAGAAGCAGGAACAAGAAGTGTTGTAAATAGTTTTGGGGTCACCAATTCATAGCACTTTCTAAGTCCTAGATCTTACAACCATATTTTCTGTCAGTCATTAAGTTTTAGATCAAATGTCATCTCTTCAAAAAGGCTTTCTTGGGAAGCCTGGGTGGCTCAGTCAGTTAAGTGTCTGTCTTCAACTTGGGTCATTATCCCAGGGTTCTGGAACCGAGTCCTGCACTGGGGTCTTTGCATGGTGAGAAGCCTGCTTCTCCCTCTGCCTGCCACTCACCCAGCTTGTGTGCACTCTCTCTCTCTCTAATAAATAAATATTTTTTTAAAAAAGGTCTTCTCTGTTGCATATTTTCCATGTGCTATATGAGATTTTTTTATTATGTATATACTGTTTACTTCCACACTAATAAAAAGTAGGCCTCTTGAGAGTAACTAGTGTCTGTTTATTCACTGTTTTATTACCAGTACCTAAAATACTGATTGCCATATAATATTTGTTAAGATGTTGTTGAATGAATAGTAAGTGCTAAATTTGAATTTATGGATTGAATATTGCCTGAAGTGCCTCCTTCTCCAGTAACCCCACTCTTCCCTCATATTGAACTCATCTTCATGCTCCCAATAATTTCACCAAGAACATCTTTATATACCAAATGTATCTACAGTTGAAGCATATACCTTTCCTGGACTTCCAGATCCCTCCTTATAAAAAAGTTTCATGATAGCTTCTGGTTTTTATTTAAATTTTTCTTGCAAATATTTCTGAATTAATTCCTTTGGTCTTTACTGTTGTCAGATTGAATTACCTTTGGCCATGTAAACTATAATCAAGCAATATATATCTATTCCAGAATCAAGGGAAAAGCCATGTATTAATGTTGTGACTATAGATGATAAATGACACAAAGAATAACTATACCTCTATATACATACATATACATATATATACATATATATATATTTTTTAACTTGTGGATAAGGTGGTATATATTTTTTCTCAGTATATACATGATGATATGGCTTTATATATGTCATAGTTCTAAATACCATGAAGGATTGCTTTCTTTCATGTTCAGTAATGAATTAAACATTCCAATCCACTTCAAGGAGTATTAATTAATTCATATTCTGCTCAGAGCAGTTTTTTAATAACTACCTATCATTGAAACACTTTTATATCCAGAAATTAAGATTGCATAAAGATTGATTAAACCATGCTCTGAAGAGTGAACATTCAAACCAACAAAAAGGTAAATTTCAGAGTTTAGGATTTAAAGTGTATATATCTGTTGGAAAAGACATAAACAAAATGTGATCTGACATAGTTATAACTTGTAGGAGAATCACAACTTAGTTTAATTCTGCCATATGAAGACGTATCTATCTTGTCATACTGTTATTATTATATTGTATATCCTCATGTTATGCATGGAATGTTTTCCTTCCTGTTAAGAGCTAATAGTGTGAACACATAGTGATATTTTAAAAATGGATATATATACAGACACATACACACACATACATATATTTAAGAAAATGAACCAGAAACATGAAAATTTGGAATTTTTTCTAGTGTATGACAGGGAAGGAAATATATGGAGGGGATCAGTAGAAGAGATATCAGACTCAGCTTAGAAAAAAAATAGGCAAATAAGAAATGAGATATGAATGTGTGTTTGTATTCATAAGGTGATGAACATTAAAGAGAATGCCAAATAACCTATATTTATGTTTTAAATAATAAGTGGCTCCTGAGAAGAGCCAACATAGAAGGATAAGGATACGAGTGATTTTTATTAACTATTTAAAGGGTTTGGCCCATCTGTGATCAGCAGCCTCAATGCTGATACACCTCATTCCATTTAACTTTTCTTTCCTCCACAATCGCATTTTACATTTTAAGGGCATAATCATCATTTATATGAAGAGGTTCAGAGGATCAATGCACTGTCCTGCTCACCTGCTGCTTCACTGCAGCTTGTGTAGGGAGATAGTCTCTGACTCTGGTCCCATTAGAATTTCAAAATAATAAACAGAGAATAAGATTAAGAAAAAAATAAGTGAAACCATATGATAATTGACTA
>PISX010005245.1:74244-110310 GCA_004024625.1 Mellivora capensis
GTGGCCATTGCTGCTATAAACATTGGGGTACAGATGGCCCTTCTTTTCACCACATCTGTATCTTTGGGGTAAATACCCAGCAGTGCAATTGCAGGGTCATAGGGAAGCTCTATTTTTAACTTCTTGAGGAATCTCCACACTGTTCTCCAGAGTGGCTGCACCAACTTGCATTCCCACCAACAGTGTAAGAGGGTTCCCCTTTCTCCACATCCTCTCCAACACACGTTGTTTCCTGTCTTGCTAATTTTGGCCATTCTAACTGATGTGAGGTGGTATCTCAATGTAGTTTTAATTTGAATCTCCCTGATGGCTAGTGATGATGAACATTTTTTCATGTGCCTGATAGCCATTTGTATGTCTTCATTGGAGAAGTGTCTGTTCATATCTTCTGCCCATTTTTGTTTCACTTATTTGTGGAGCATAACAAATAACACGGAGGACATGGGGAGATGGAGAGGAGAAGGGAGTTGAGGGAAATTGGGGGGGGGGGAGATGAACCATGAGAGACTATAGACTCTGAAAAACAACCTGAGGGTTTTGAAGGGGTGGGGGGGTGGGAGGTTGGGGGAGCCAGGTGGTGGGTATTATGGAGGGCACGCATTGCATGGAGCACTGGGTGTGTTGTAAAACTATGAATTCTGTTACACTGAAAAGAAATGAACTTTAAAAAATTAAAAAAATTAAAAAATTTAAAAAAAAAGAAAGATACTGCCAAGGAAGCAAAAATCTCTGGCCATTCACACACTTTTTATTCATTGTTCACAAGGATATTTAGGCTCTAATTATAGCTCGTAGCTAAAAAGGCCACTTGGAATGCAAAGACTAAAATTTCATAGTCAAGGGAGAACTCTGATTAACTCTAAATGCAGAAAAAATGATGAAAACAGGTTTATCTTACATTTAATAAAGTGTGGATTATTACTGAAAAAAAAAGATTAAGAAAAAAAGATTATGGAAAACTAGTCCAAAGGATATTGAAGAGATAGAAAGAGAAATGAAAGCAAGAGCATAATGTTGGTAGGTTTGTTTTTAGATGAGGTGCTTCCCTAGTATATTTAAAACTTTAAATATATTAAAATTTGAATAAAGAGTAAGTTTCAAAGTGACAGAACAATTCCATTCAGTTTAAAATGAAAAAATGGTCTCTCTAGTTGTTGTGTTTTGTTTTTTTTTTTTAAGATTCTATTTATTTATTTGACAGAGAGAGAGACCACAAGTAGGCAGAGAGGCAGGCAGAGAGAGAGGAGAAAGTAGGCTCCTTGCTTATCAGAGAGCCCAATGCATGGCTCCATCCCAGGACCAGGAGACCATGACCTGAGAGGAAGGCTGAGGCTTAACCCACTAAGCCACCAGGCACTCCTCTCTGTTTTGTTTTTGTTTGTTTGTTTATTTGTTTGTTTATTTATTAATTCTCTCCAGCCCTCCTACTATTTCTCTTTTTGTTTGTCTCTGTTTGCTGGTGCCACAAACCTATAGACTGAATGTTTATTGAGTTTCATGGCTCCCTGAGTTTTATGCCACATGACTTTGCAGGAGATCACTAGCAGTTCTACTGACCAACTTAAGGATATGTTATTTATTTTGCAGGTGGGGTAGGTCATCATAGCTCCTTTTCCTTTCTGACTCACTCTGTGTAACGACTTTGGGATTTGCAAGTGTGCATATTGTGTGTTCCAGATAGAAAGCATTTATCTACCCAGCTTCATGTCGCCCACAGCATGTACCACATCTCTTGGTATGCAAAGTTCAGAAGAGAGAAAGACATAGTATTTCTATGTTCAGGGACCATTATATGTTAAATAAAATATTTTATTTTAAATTAAACTGATGAGGAAATTGAGACTGAAGGATATTGAAGTTTTGCAGTCTGACTAAGCAGGTAAATGACTCCATGTAGGAAAGCCAGTGAACCTAGTAGAAAGTGCAGGACAATATTTCTTCCCAAATTTCCCATAACATGGAAATTCCTATTTTACAAAATAAAGCAGGAACCATGGAGTGGAGAAGGGTTGGGGGGATGCAGTGGCTTGGTGATGGACATTGGGGAAGACATATGCTATGGTGAGTGCTGTGAATTATGTAAAACTGATGAATCACAGAGCTGTATCCCTGAAACAAATGATATATTATATGTTAATTATATACATATATATAAAATAACCTCCCATTAATTATATATATATATATATACATATACATATATATATGTATGTAAAATAACCCCCCCCAAAAAATATGAGAAAACATTTCCCTCTGCATAACATTTTAAGAAGCGTTTTTGGAGATGCAGAAAACAGAAAATTACCATAATAAAATAATCCACCAGATTACATATTATTTGTAATATATATTGTGTTTATATGATAGATGTAGATTTTAAAGAATTTTTAAGGGACACTTGAGTAGCTCAGTCAGTTAAGCATCTGCCCTCAGCTAAGGTCATGATCCCAGAGTCCTGGGAATGAGCCCCATATAGGGCTCCCTGATCTGCAGGGAGTCTGCTTCTCCCTTTCCCTGATGCATTTCCCCCTCACTGATGTGCTTGTTCTCTCTCTCTCAAAATAAATAAAATCTTAAAAAAAAATAAAGTGCTTTTAATACAAAGCAACATAAGATAGACAAAAACAACTAAGTAAAAACAGTTCATCACCCACATACAATCCTTTTTCATATTTTGGTAAGTATACTTCTTGATCAGTCCCTTATATATGTTTAACCACTGATTTATCTCTCCAGTGTGATAAGGCTTTTTCTGCCTTCTGGAAGTATGCCTTGCTAAACTGTGGGTTAGCAGTGGTAACAGTCAGAGCTACTGAGCCATAGGTCCATCATATCTTACATAATACAACTGTATGTCCTGCTTTACCAGGTCAGTTTTCCCCAACCTAAGGTACCGAATTCAGAGAATAGTGTATTGGGTATTTTTGTTTGTTTGTTTGTTTTTTGGAGTGTGAAATACAAAAGGGGGGATGAGATATATAACTGCAGTCTTGACACAGGAGTCTATATATTCCTAGGAATACAAATACATTTTACTGGGACAGAGATAGTGAAGGTTTTAAGCAATTTAATTTTAGATCCTCACCTTTCAAGTGTACTTGTTCCTAAAGTTGTTCCGCCTGATCAGTTTTCCCCTGACTTTTCTCATAATCATTTTTTGTCCTATTTATACCAAGGCATGTTGCTCCAGGAAATACATATACCTAAATGAAAGAGTATTCTCAATATTAGTGGTAGTCCTGAAAATAACATGTGATTCTTATGACTTGGGAGTCAATTATGCTGTAATCAGAAGTTTTCCAATTCTTCACGTTCAAAAAATGTTAGTACTACCTAATAGAATTGTTAGTTGATATAACGTGAAAAATAAGTGTAGTAATATATCCCATAGTGATTGTTAGCATATCCCTTGGAAAGATGATGTCAGGATTTGTATTTGTTTAATAGCACATAAAAAACGTGAATACAACTGATAAAATGATTCATTCTAGCATGTGAATTAATAAATTTATTTTAAATCTCCAATTTTCCAGGGCGCCTGAGTGGCTCATTTGGTTGAGCAGCTGACTCTTGTTTTCAACTCAGGTTGTAATCTCAAGGTCATGGAATGGAACTGAACATGGGCTCTGTGCTCAACATGGAGTCTGCTTGAGATTCTCTCCCTCTCCCTCCCTCCTCCTCCTCCCCTCCAAGGCCCTTGTTCACTCCCTCTCTCTTTCTCAAATAAATACATAAATAAGTCTTTAAAAAGTAAATAATTCTCCATTTTTCCAATTAAGTGGTAATTTCCAGTTAACATTTTCAGCATAGTTTTCTTTATATTTAATTTTAAATTTGTCAGTTTGATTAAATTGTGGTTATTATAATAGCAATGATAATTCAAATCAGAAGAAAATTTTCACACCTATACAATTCTGGTAATGGGAAACTTTTAAGAAAGCAACAGTAACAAATTTTATGTTGTAGATATGAGTATGTGTTTATTGCCAATTAATAATTTAAGAATAAAATACATTACCCTAAGGCAAACTTCTTTGAGCACAGTGTAATGGAAATACAAGTTCATGATGATAAAAGATACATCATCAACATTATTTTATAGGAAGCAGCTTGTTGATTGGATTCATTTGTATTTTGTTAAATATGATTAAAATATTAATGTAACATGTATCTTTAGATTTTATTTCTTTTTTTTTTTTTTGAAAGACAAAGGACCAGCAACAGAAGGAGAGGGGAGGTAAACTCCCACTTGAGTGGAGAGGCCCATGTGGGTGGGGCCCATCCCAGGACCATAAGACCTTGATCTGAGCCAAAGTCAGATACTTAACCAACTGAGGCACCCAAGTGCCCCCATATATATTTTAAACCATCAATATTTGTACTAAATTGGAAATTAAATCTATTCAGCCATTTAAATACATAAAATATTTTGATTTAGACTTGAAAATGTATGAGACAATGTAATGTTTTTTAAAAAGAGCTAATTTTTTTTTTAATTGGGCACACAAAATATCTTTTGAAGACTACTGATGAAAAGTCTTACCAAAGTGGGCAGACATGAACAGGAGATAAATTTCTTCCATAAGAATGAAAGTGAAGAAGTGGAGTGGCTAGTTGCAAAATGGAGCAATGGTGAATGTGCAAAGGAAGAAAAAACAATTTTAAGTTTTGTCTTATGTTTTGTTTTGTTTTTTTTTTTTCTTTTTTCCAATAAAATCCATAGCTGTAAATGCTGGGAGAGCTTTTATTTTAGTAAAATAAGTCACATATTGATTTAGATGTTGGAAAAAAAGACAAGGAAAGTGACTAGTGTCAAAAGAATTAAAGACTATTAGACCCTATTAACAGATTGGGATGTTAGAACAGAGAAACAGCAATGACACCAATGTGGTTTTTACATAATATGTCATTTTCTCAAGCCCTTCTTTAAAAAAAAATAGGTTAAACCCATGTTAAACTTAGCACACTGCCTGCTGCATAAGACATCCATGATGGAATAGAAAAATGCTGACTGGCTCAGATGCAGGTAGGATTTTGTAGGGCATGTTTTCTGGGCTGAAAGATAGATTATGACATGATTTCTGTCCCCAAAGAACTCATAAACAAAGTTGTAAATACCTGAGTTGTAAGTACTTTTTGGGAAACTCTTTAAAACTAGCACTGTTTCAGAATCCACAAAAAGAGAGAGACTGCAAAGGAGATGGCATGGTGGAAGTAGGGTTCTCACTCCAGTCAATGAGATGAGGGAAATTAAACAAAGGAAAGAAAACCAACACTGCTAAGCACCCACTAGATAGCAAATACTACATAGTATTTAATGTTCATTATCTTACTCAATTCACAAATAAATGTTAGAGGTGGGTACTATTATTGTACTGCATTTTGAAAGTGAGGAAACGGAGTCTCACAATGGTTTTGTAAAGTATCTAATGTAATATAGGTAGTACGATACAGGACTAAGTGTTAAGACTTTCTGATACCCTAATCATCATAACTTCTACAATTGCAAATAGGAGAAACCCCACCAGAACAAATGATTTATTAAGTCAGGTGGGGCACAACCCTGTGGAAAATCCAGACATACCTGCATTGTGGTGGATTATCTTCATTAATGCTCTGTAACTGAGCTGTAGAGCAAATAGCTGTTAAGTGTTTCAACTGATAATATCTTCTTCTAAGTTTTTTCTCCTCTTGGGTGTTCAGAATTTTAAATGACTAATGCAGAGTTACATAGAAATAGGGACATTTTTCCTTGCTTGATTATGAGAAATGTATTGCATTATTTTAGTTGCTGCCAATTAAACATAAATGAAGGCATGATTTTTTTTTAAAGATTCTATTTATCCATTTGACAGAGATCACAAGTAGGCAGAGAGTCAGGCAGAGAGAGAGAGAGAGAGAGGAGGAAGAAGGCTCCCTGCTGTGCAGAGAGCCCAATGTGGGGCTCGATCCCAGGACCCTGGGATCATGACCTGAGCTGAAGGCAGAGGCTTTAACCCACTGACCCACCCAGGTGCCCCGAAGCCATGATTTTTAAAACTCCAAAAATCACATTCTTAATTGAGATACTGGCTTATTTATTCTATTCTCATCGCTGACACTCTTTAGTTGATACATAACAAAATTAAAATATATCTGCGGGACACAGGGAAGTGAGCTGTTAGTTAATTGCAAAAATGAAATATCTTTGTCAATGAGTGTCTCATAACAGACTTGATGACAAGTAGAGTACTTTATTAACTTCATAACTGGATGTGTACAGACTAAGACTAATAATTAAAACATTCATTCTAAGAACCAACTTATTTATATACAGTTCTAGCTGTCAAGCTTAACATTCACTAAAATGAGAAAAATACCTATGAGGATTATGACAGGATACACAACATGATCCAAAAACTAACATAGACTTATAGAGTCATATTTAGAGATTGTTAGATAAAATTGGGAGAGAGGTGGATTCTGGTGACATATTTTATATTTAAATTACATCTGAAGAGAAGTATTATCACATTACAACTCTTCCAATAGCAGATATATTTGGGGTGTTTCTATGGAGTAAGTACAACATATTTTCTAAAGTAATGATATCTATATGTGCTTTATTGTTCTTATGGACTTATATTAGTATATGGAACCCAAAACAGAGACTGAATATTTTCCTATATGAAATATACTGTTGTATATTTATGTAGATATGTAAGAGAAAAATCTTTACATATTGAAGAAAATGGAAGATGTATTTTTACTACTCTAATATTTGAAAAATTGTCTTTCCTTTGTAACTCTATATTCATCATTGTTTTCTTCTTCACTATTTTCTGGATAGCTTAAGTGATCCTGAAGAAACTATAGGTTACCTCATTATTCTAAGATCACTCAAAGAAGCATCTGTTAATTTCTTCATAATAAAATATATGTAATTTGATATTCTAGTGCAAGTCACCTTTAATTAATAGAGTAACAAACATTTTTATAATATAAACAAGATAGGTACCCCTTTTCTTTAGAATAACAATCTATAGGGCCACCTGAGTGGCTCAGTGGGTTAAAGCCTCGGCTTTCGGCTCAGGTCATGATCCCAGGGTCCTGGGATCAAGCCCCACATCGGGCTCTCTGCTCCGCGGAGAGCCTGCTTCCTCCTCTCTCTCCCTGCCTGCCTCTCTTGCCTACTTGTAATCTCTGTCTGTCAAAAAAAAAAAAAAAAAGAATAACAATCTATAACCTGATTTTCCATAGTAATTCTAGATTCACCAAAAAAAGGTTATATTGCTTGATTGAAAATGCTTAGATGTTGTCATGCATATATTTTTCATTCTCTCATTGTTGATCAAAAGTTATGTAACCAGGAGGCTTACCAGCACAAACTTATTGGTCAAATAATGTAATAAATGGACTAAGGGGGATGAAACTTTACTACCCCAACTGATTTTTAAATAAAAGTATTTCAATATAAATTTTAGTATACACACATGAGCAAAAAAACACACTAATGGTAAAGAATACTACTGGTATTTCTACTCAAAAACTATTGATTAAATTTTGTAATGTGAAAAAAATATGGATTGAAATACCTGTAAGACATAATTCCAGCTGAAAGGTCTGAGAAACACTTTTAAGCATGTAATCACCTTGCAAATATTCCTGATAAAGAAGATTAGAAGAATTATTTCTCTCACCTTTATGTACTTGCCATATTTCAAAGCCTTTATGGTGTCTTAAGAATATCTCCAAAAGAGAGCATTCATTTCTTTTTATTTCGTGTACTTTTAAAATATTTTATTTTATTATTTTTATTATGTTCCATTAGCCACCATATAGTACATCATTAGTTTTTAATGTAGTGTTCAATGACTCATTAGTTACATATAACAACCAGTGCTCATCTCAACATGTGCCATTTATTAAAGAATTACATTAATTTTTAGGATGAATGATGTTTGTTTCAACAACCCTTGAATTTGCAGATCAAATTGTTTACTTTGTAGTATTTTTAAAAATTGGAAAAATAAGTATTATTCACTGATGTCTAAATAGCACCTAAAATTCACAGTTGAGGATGATCTGTGTGGATCATGGATCTAAAAAAGTTCAAAACAGGATTTGAAAGCAAATGAGAAAACAAAGTATATATATAAAGAGGTGAAAAAATTATCCTCACCTTTCCTCAATCCCAGGACTCAGAGATGAGGACCCTGAGATCATGACCAGAGCTGAAGGCAGACGCTTGACAAACTGAGCCATGCAAGTATCCCAGGTGGGGGGGTTTAAATACTACTTTTCCATGTAAAAAAATTTTAGTTTCTAAGGACTTGGCTTACTTTGCTTTTTATGACATTCATCTGAAGAATACACAGTCAGCTGTTTAGTAACTTATTTCTGTTAGCAATGCTATTCTTGTTTAGTAAGTTTAGTACTATTTTATTAAAAACTAAATTAAGATTGTTGAGCAATGAGCATACTGTTTGCTAAATTACAATTGCATTAAATTAAACCAAAAAGTGATCCTCCTAAAACTCTAGCTCTTGGTGCACACACAGACTAAATCCAGACTTGATAACTTCTAAATTACAGGGAAAATTTTATTACTCTATCTAATAACTGCACATGTGCAGATTCAGGGGAGACATTTTATTTATTTTTTCAAATTATTTTTTAAAATATTTTTTATATTTTTTATAAACATATAATGTATTATTAGCCCCAGGGGTACAGGTCTGTGAATCGCCAGGTTTACACACTTCACAGCACTCACCATAGCACATACCCTCCCCAATGTCCATAAACCCACCACCCTCTCCTGACACCCCTCTCCCCAGCAACCCTCAGTTTGTTTTGTGAGATTAAGTGTCTCTTATGGTTTGTCTCCCTCCCCATCCCATCTTGTTTCATTTATTCTTTTCCTACCCTCTAAACCCCCCACGTTGCATCTCCACTTCCTCATATCAGGGAGATCATATGATAGTTGCCTTTCTCTGATTAAGTTATTTCGCTAAGCATAATACCTTCTAGTTCCATCCACATCGTCACAAATGGCAAGATTTCATTTCTTTTGATGGTTGCATAGTATTCCATTGTGTGTGTGTGTGTGTGTGTGTGTGTGTATACACACACACCACATCATCTTCTTTATCCATTCATCTGTTGATGGACATCTAGGTTCTTTCCATAGTTTGCTATTGTGGACATTGCTGCTATCAACATTTGGGTGCACATGCAGGGCAGACATTTTAGAGAGCAAGTAAAGAAGGTAAATTGGCTTCCTTGCCATTTATATATTTACAATTCAATGAATTTACAATTCATCGTCACTTTGCTTCTGAAATATTCTTGCCAAATTTACCCAAAGGAGAACGTATAGGCAGTTTATTTATTTATTTATTTATTTTCTTTTAAAGATTTTATTTATTTATTTGACAGGCAGAGATCACAAGTAGGCAGAGAGGCAGGCAGAGACCAAGGAGGAAGCAGGCTCCCTGCTGAGCAAGGAGCCCGATGTGGGGCTCAATCCCAGGACCCCGGGATCATGACCTGAGCCAAAGGCAGAGGCTTTAACCCACTGAGCCACCCAGGCACCCCTAGGCAGTTTATTTTTAACATAACATGGAATATTTCCACATGGGCTATTTATCTCTATTACAAATGTTTTTAATTGAAATGTCCAGTTCTATTTTAAAACACATAGCAATATTCTTGAATTAACCTGGGTTTTTTTTTTAATTGTTATCTTTAGGTTTTCATTTCAGAAACATGTAACTCAAAAGCATTATGGGGGTGCTGGGGTAGCACAGTCAGTTAAGTGTACAACTTTTGGCTTTGATTCAGGTCCTGATCACCGGGTTGTGAGACTGAGCCTTTTACGGGGCTCCACACTCACTGTGGAGTCTGCTTAAGACTCTCTCTCCCTCTCCCTCTCCTTGTGCCCATACCCCCTGCTCTCTCTCTCTCTTTCTAAAATAAATAAATAAACCTTAAGAAAAAAAGACAGTATTAAATATGTTTTCTAAAAGACCAAAAGGTTAAAGTAGTTATTATTATATAGAAGTTTCTAAAACTTGTCTTATCTGAATTTATTCTAACAATGATTTTGGCCCTTCTTTTCCAAAGAAATAGAATAATTTTTATTCATTTATAACTTAAATAGGTAAAATTATATTTCATTATTCTGAGATATTCAGGAAATTTTTACAACAAAAAATAGTCACTCAAAACAATATACTTAACAATATAAACTTACTTACCTTGGCAATAAAGCATGTGTGTGTTTCTATTCTATTATCTTATTCTATTCTAAACCACTTTATCTCCTTAAGCTGTAATTTCTCCAAGGGGTGTCACAAGGATATAACAGCTATATTCTAGAAAGTGTTTATTTATTTATTTATTTTTAATTTATTTATTTGTCAGAGAGAGAGGAAGAGAGAGCAAGCGAGCACAGGCAGACAGAGTGGCAGCAGAGGCAGAGGGAGAAGCAGGCTCCCCGCCGAGCAAAGGAGCCCGATGTGGGACTCGATCCCATGATGCTGGGATCATGACCTGAGCCAAAGGCAGCCGCTTAACCAACTGAGCCACCCAGGCATCCCTAGAAAGTGTTTAAAATAAAAGTATATTGCTCTTCAGGAATTTGTCTCTCAGATCTTTTTTAACTATTTCATGAATTGAACTTGAATGCAAATTTCCAAGGACTATGGGAAAATTTGCTTCATCATCTAAATCTCTTGATTTAGAGTCAACATTCTAAAAATCAGTTTGATTAACCAAAGTCATAAAATTATTTTAAAATATTTTGGTTGTTTTGAAAAATGTAGTCAAACATCAAAGTAAAAAGTTTGCCAACATTGATAATTTTTTAAAATAAGATTTCACAAACATTGTGGGTTAGAAGTTTGAAAATATATTGATAATTGAACTTATTCCCCTAAGATACCTACTAGTTTTATTAAAACTCACTTTTAGAAGTATAGATATATTAGGCTATCTCTTAACATGATAATCAACTATAAGAGAAAAACAAAAATTATATTAAAAACATCACTATTTTAGGAAGGTATCAAAGGACTTTTCATTTTTCTAGCTCCAAGAATCACTATAAAAACAGAAATTGCTGCTAGCATAGGGGAAAAAAAAGCATTAGAAAAATTACATATCTATAATCCTTAAATTCTGCTCTCACTTTACTTGGCTAGGGGTTGGGAAAATGGGTAGAAGTTGCTCTGGGGGAGAAAAGAGCAGGTGACCTGGTTTACCAAATGACCATACTAATGGCAGGCTTCTTTGGAAACTAAATGTTTTCTGTCAACAGGAGAATTATTTCCATGAAATACTCATAGCAGAGTGTTTCTGTCTTATGGTAAATTTTACACACATACACACACATGTGTGTGTGTATAATTTAATAATAGAAATCTACGAGTTATGACTCTTACTGAAAAATGTCCTGTGGCCTATGTTATTATATCTAGAAGTGCTGATATGCTTTCTAACTCACGCAGTGTACTTGCCTACAAGATGCACAATATGAAAAGAAGCTTGGGAGCTAAGCTATTTCATATATGCATCTTGGTCCAATACCCTTGAAATTCTTAATAGAGCCTCATGTTAGAAAAGATCATTCAACTGGTATGAATCTAATTTGACATCATAATCCTATGTGTTATATCAGTTTGAAAGTATAAGAATTATCTTTCAGACTTTTAAAGCATAGTAGCTAAGACACGCTATCATACGAAAAAAAGGAAAGGAGGGGCCCTGGGTGGCTCAGTGGATTAGGCCTCTGCCTTCGGCTCAGGTCGTTGATCCCAGTGTTCTGGGATCAAGCCCCGCATCGCATCGGGCTCTCTGCTCAGCGGGGAGCCTGCTTCCCTCTCTCTCTCTCTGCCTGCCTCTCTGCCTACTTGTGATCTCTGTCTGTCAAATAAATAAAAATAAAAAATCTTAAAAAAAAAAAAAAGGAAAGGATAGAAAAACATTAGGACTAGATGCTAGGACTTCAAGACTTCTACTAATCCATCTGTGGTATGAAGTGGCTGCTTTTGGAAGTAGCCTTACTAATAAAATCTGAAGACAGTCTTAGACCCAGTAGATCTAAATGGGTAGAGTAAGAATGCCAGTCCAAAGAGAAATTAATTTAAAAAAAAATAGTGACATTTTCTGGCTGTTGTTAGCAAGTCTGGTAAGAGCCAGAACCCTGAAATTGTAGGGTTAGCAAGAGAAAAAAAAATCAACTTAATATTTTTTCTGGACACTGGAAGAACTTCTCATTCCTCTGGTATCACTGGGAGAGATAGCATCTTTCCTGGCAAAGTAACTCCATTAAGACAGTGGATTATCTGAAAAACTATAGACTGTAAACTAAAAATGGAACCATGGTCTATAAACTCTAAACTGGACTGTAAAACTATAAACTAAAACTATAAACTAAAAACAGGCCAAGTTCAGTTGTCTTAGAATCTCATGTGCATTCTGTTGAACAATTAAGACAATTTACTGAGAAATGCCACCAAAAGTCTTATAAGTCTTACTGGCTTAGATTCTTAGAGTTAATTATCAGGGCTATCTCACAGATTTTAGATCTTATTAAATAAATGAGTTTCTTTGGGTTGTCCTCATCTGGCCTGCATATTTTTGTGAGCAGATGCTTCAGGATGATATGATATAATCTTGTGTAGTGGAGGAGCCATAGACAGTACCCTACTCTGAGAAGAGTAACCTGTTTCTAACCAAAAAAGGGAGCACTTCTTAATTATGGATGAAATACTATAAGTACAAGGGGCCTTTGATGAGCTCCATGATGATTAGAGAGACATACATAACTCAAAGATACTGATGAGGAGGGGTGTGTGTGTGTCCTCAGTCTTGGGTGTCTTACTGTTAGCAAGTAAAGTACTGACAAAACAATAAATGGCCTGCTAACTCTGTTATCATACATGGGTTGCATGAAAGACAAAAATTTATTTGCAACCAGAAAAGTTGGGTACAAAAAGAAGAAATAAATTGAGGGGAGTGTTATGAAGAAACATAACTAGATTGACTTGGTTGAATTGTAGAAGTGTCTTTTAAAGAAAGGGATAAAAATGGGGAATTGGTGGGACTTTCATTAAGTAATTGTTAGTACATTATCACTATTTGGAAGTTGGGAAACAGTTCCAGCTCCATACTAAGCTCTTAGCAACATATCACATATTTTATGTCTATCTTAGGTTGGGAGAATTCAAATCCAAGTATTAGGATTTGATTTAAGAACTCTTGAAGAGAAGACTGAATGTAGGCCCTCAGTTAAAGTCACAGACTCTGGAAACTATTGAGTTTTATGTTGATATCTGCTCACTTAACTCAGGGTACATGAAAAATTGGGTGGAAATAACCTTGATGGAATGCACTAATATAGGGATGAAGTTATTTACAAAGTATAACTGGAGATACCATTTGGTGGTTAAGTCACCTTAATCTGCATGATGATGCATACGTGGTCTAGATATGTGAATAAGGATACAGTCTCTACCTTTCTTATAAGTAATATTGCTAAAACCACACTTCACATTTCATTTTCTTTCTTGTTTTT
Organism: Mellivora capensis; assembly: GCA_004024625.1. Lineage (NCBI taxonomy): Eukaryota > Metazoa > Chordata > Mammalia > Carnivora > Mustelidae > Mellivora > Mellivora capensis. The sequence goes on from PISX010005245.1 coordinate 87,806, forward strand.
CTGTTTTTGTTCTTGTTTTTGTTTTTTGAAAGAGAGAGAGCTGGGGAGGGGCAGAAGGAGAAAGAATCTTAAGCAGGCTTCATGCCCATTGTGCAGTCCAACATGGGGCTTGATCTCATTACCTCCAGATCATGACTATAGATGAAATCAAGAGTTGGATGCTTAACTAACTAAGCCACCCAGGTGCTCTTCACATTTCATTTTCGAATGGTCATGTTAAATGGAAATGTATAGAATTGTTTGAATTTTTCTCAGTAGTAAATGTGGAGTCATATAGAATTCTAGAGGGGTAACATAAGATCATTGCTCTGATTAGGAAAATAGTTGGATGATAGTTTTGATACTCACTAGCTCACATTTTAATATTCTTACCTAGCCAGTGTACAAAGATGTTTCTGTAGAAGTTAACTATAAATTATGAAATATTAACCAAAGTGTTTCCTCCAAATATTCAATTGTGATATGTTGATAAAGACCATATAGGAAGGAGAGCTTGAATAACATTATAGATCTATCTACTACCTCTTTTGATCACAGTTTTGAAAGCCAGTGAGGCAAAATTTGTATTCTTATGAAATGGAAATCCCAGTATACATTTACTAAGTGACAAAGGTATATCTAAATTCCATGGTATGTTAGCACAATCTAGGGGAGCAGGATTTGTCTTGAATTGGAGATGTAAATCATTGAGGGCGAGTCAGTATACAGCATAGATTATATCACAGTAAGTATCTTCTCAGAAGAAGAATTTTAGGAGGAGGCAAAAACCATCATCATCCTTCTGACAAATAGTGTCTTGCTTATAAATTCTGCTGAAATTTAAGGACCAAATGAATCTGTAAAGTTCCAGGGAATTAAATGGGTTGGATCAACTCAATATAAGAATCAAATTATGAGAAAATAATTATAATTTCTGAAGACACTTAATAAAGAATTTAAGAAAGGGGAAAATCTAGTTGCTTTTGGCAAAAATAGCACCCTCACCTGGGAATCTCACTGTTTTCTATTCCCCAAATCTATGTAAGGACATCTGAATATACATGCAGTCCAGTGTAGAAACAATTTAACCTTCTACGGAGGTTAAAGGTACAGGCAGTCCAACTAAGCACTTATGTTCTAACTGCTCAGATGATAGACAATATATGCAGACTGGAGTCTTTGGTTTAAATAGAAAAATGCTACCAAGTAGAGACTCTTTGGATTTGGGACTTTAAGCTACATAAGAAAGCTATTATACCTCATTCGAAAGGAAATTGTTGGCATATTACTTGACATTAGTCAAGATTCTTTTCATCCTGAAAAGGGCATCAGATAATTCTGGGTCAGAAAATTCCATCATGTCTCAGATGATGTCAGAGAATCATTCGAATATGGAAGGAGCAGTGTGACAGAGTTTAATTAGGAATGGAAGTGCTTTGTTCAAGAACACACTATAGGGCATAAGCTGTGGGGAACAGTTTCATCATATATACAAAGGTGATTGCTTCATTGCACATTAGACCAACACTAGAGCACTGAGGAACTTTTTCTCCACCCATATTGCTATATAGTCTATCAGAACCCTGTAAGTCTCTCCCAGTGGTGCCAAAGTAAGTTCCCTGATTCTGATAGAATCCATGGATTAAAGTCCATGTCATTTAAAAATCAACAGTAGATCATGCAAATGCTAAAAACTTGACTTAGAAGACAAGGGAAAATCTGGAGAGTGGTTAAAGTCTGTATTGCTTAAGTTGATGATGAGTTGGGTATCAACACTCAGGAAAGTATTTAGACATTTATGGGCCCCTTGAGCTGGAGCCAATGGCTTTGCTATGTGGTCAGGCACACGGACATCAGATAAACTAGATAATTAATAACACCCCTGTTTGAGGCTGGAGAGGATGCAATTACACAGTTTATATTTTTCCCAACAGTAGATTTTAAGTGCTCTCACCACACACACAAAAAAGATAACTAAGAGGAAATGGAAATGTCAACTAGCTTAACTGTATTAATCATTTAACTGTGTATGTGTATATCAAAGCATCATATTGTACACTTTAAATATGTGCTTTTATTTAAAATTTTTTCAAATATAGAAAACTTTTAAAAAAGGTTATTTTTCTAAAGAGACATCCCTCAGAGATTCTTTGCTTATTTACTGAAAATAATCTTTAACAAAGAATACTCTGATAAAGACATTCAATAGATAAGATCTCTTTGACCTGAGAAATACCACTAGTCTATTTACTTGGAAGACCACATAAGGAAGTGATCAGATCCAACACTTTTTTTCTTTTCTCTTTGCCAGTGGCATATCTGCCAGCAAGATGAGTGAATGGATCACAGGCCAGCTGCTTTAACTCTGTCCATCATCTCATGCAATTTTTCTTTGATTTTACCTGGTCCATTGTACTAGGCCAAGATTCAAATATATGTGTATGCCAGAGATGTGACACAAATGCCCAATAAATGACATTTAAACAGTCAAAATGGTTTATTTATAAGAGTTCTTCAGGGGTAATTGTAACTTCTTCTTAAGTAGCTAAATTTAGTTAGCTCTGAATATGGCTCCATTACCTAGTGTGAAGGAAAAACCTAATTCCTTTCATGTCAAAATTTATGATACTGCCTTAAAGTGGGGCTGGGAAATAGTATGAACTAGTGTCCTGTTATTATAATTTTTGTGTGTAAATATTATTTCTGCTGAGCTACAAAGCCCAGCCATCACAAGGGTAAAGGTTAAAAGAGGTAATGAATGGAAAAAATAGATGATCATAGCATAGGGAAAAGAGGCTCTTAGAAATCTATTATAATCACAGGGGGAGGCAATCATTCTATTTCCACCAAGTGCATGAAACACTATAATCATACTCCTACCTGACTCAGATCTGGGACTGACTAATGACCAATGGTGGGGAAAAAACTTCTGGAACTGTTCTCTCTCGAGAGGGGGAAAATAGACTACTGCTGAATTTCAAGTCCTGCATAAAGAGTTCATCCTAATAATTTTTAGTGAAGTCATAACAAAACACCCTCTGATGCTGCAACTTGCAGGAGTCAAATACAGCCATCAATGGGTTCACACTGCATAGCCATACTTATTAGTCTGGTTAAATATCAGATGATCTGGGCACCTGGGTGGCTCAGTGGGTTAAGCCTCTGCCTTCGGCTGAGGTCATGATTTCAGGGTCCTGGGATCGAGTCCCGCATCGAGCTCTCTGCTCAGCAGGGAGCCTGCTTCCCCGCCTCTCTCTGCCTACCTCTCTGCCTACTTGTGATCTCTCTGTCAAATAAATAAATAAAATTTTTGAAAAAAATATATCAGATGATCTGAAAGAATACCACCAATAAAGTAAATAGAGGAGAAGAGGCAGAACAACAGAGTTTCTACACTCTGGGTGGTCATAAATAAAGATGAAACATTGCTGAGACAGCAGTCTCAATAGGATGAAAAGTAGAATGAAGCTGCTCAACCAGTGTGTCACCATTTTCTGTAAAAGTGAACAAAATTCATATTAAGACAGTGGAAATGAAACATAGATAGTTTCAAAAGAGATAGCTTTGGATGTGATTTGGTGATTCAAAATTACAGATAACTCCAGTCCATAAGGATGCAAAGAGTGTTATGGAAAGATTTATGACCCTCCCCACTAGAGCTGTTCTACGGGTTAAGATATACCCAAGTGACAGTCACATGGGACATACAATATTTTCAGTGTATGCTATTATTTCAAACAGTATGAAATCCATTATTGTGCAGTGGCAATGGCACAGGTGATGTCTTGATAACCACTGGTCCCACTGTGACATAGGTATATTAGAGTACTAATCAGTTATTTTAGGCTTTTCATCATGACATAAAAGATTTGCAAAGTCTCATAACGACACAGGAAGAAGGTTTCTTCTAGGAGACAGACCACAGCTGGAAATTGATCTGGAGGAACAACAAAGATCTAATTAAATGGATAAATAGGATAATGACTCTAATGGAACACTACATCTATCAACAACACTGAAAGCAGGCTTGTGATATCATCTGGGAAAGACTACTGGGAATTCTAATCACTATGGGATGGAATGTATTTAAAATGGCTGGGAATTTTAGAAAGCCGGGCTAAGGAAGACCAATTTGGGAAGTCAGTGGTAAACCAACATTATGGCAGGTTGTCACTGGACTGTACAGTGTTGTTGTTCGCTGGTTGAAAATAAAATTTGCTTTACCTATGGCACAACTAGTTCTTATTGGATAAAGGGGGAAAAATCCCTTAGAGATATTAAGGGACATAAATTGTTGGTGTTGTTACATAATGAGAACTGAAAGTTGCTGATTGTAAAAACTTATGCTATAAGGTAAGTTATAACCACAAACCAGATGGAATATAGAATTGATAAAATAACAACTTCCTGTCACCATTGTAATCACTGGGCCAATGTAGTATTATGGGAAAGTTTGCTTCTGTTGGAAAGGAATGGAAAAAAAGACACTAATTATACTGATGTATGGAATGGCAAATATTTTTTAATATCTCTGATACAGTTATGTACTGTAACAAAAGATTTATCATTTATCAATAGAATTAAATAAAAATCAGATTTTTGTAGACCAGAAGCCAATAACTTACTGCCTTTAGGCTATATTTGCTGTTTGGCATATTTTTCTAAGACCCATGAGCTATGCATTGTTTTAACATTTGTAAAGGCTTTTAAACTGTTGGAGTTGGCCATCCAGAGGACATTACTGCTGGTCGAATTGTGAACTGGACCCAAGCATCCACAGGTTCCTCACCCCTTCCTTATCCTTGGATGTACCTTCCACTCATTATTCCCACACTAGTAGCTGTTTCAAGGACATAGCCTTGAGAGTATAAGGTGTTGTTGAAATCATCAAGACTGAACACATGACTGAACCTAGGCAAGGCCTCTATATAAACTTTTAAGCATTTGGTGCTAAGTGAAATAAGTCAGTCAGAGAATGAAAAATATCATATGATTTCACTCATATGTGGAATTTATGAAACAAAACAAACAAGCAAATGGGGAAAAAATAAAGGGAGGCAAACCAAGAAACAGATTCTTAACTATGGAGAACAGACTGATGGCTACCAGAAGGGAGGTGGGTGGGGGGATGGATGAAATAGGTGACCGGGATTAAGGAGTGCACTTGATATGACTGGCACTGGCTATTGTATGTTAAGTGTTGAATCACTATGCCATACAGCTGAAACTAATATTACACTGTAAGTTAACTAAATGGAATTTAAATCAAAACTTAAACAAACAAACAAAAAAGAGTCTGGTGCTAAACTCTACTCATCTTGCAGCACCCAAGATAAGCCCCATATGTCTTAACAAGCTCCTGCTTATTAAACCTGCCACCTACTAATCTGGAGTGGCCTGCCTCTTTATTCTCTCCCTGCCCTCTGTGTATCAGAACTCATTTCCAATTTCTCCTGGAAGCTCCTGGGATTTTGAACCAACATAAACAAATAAACGAAAGAAAGAATTTGTGATAAAGAATGTTTGTTATCTGTAAAACTTTAGTACAAAACAGGAATAAGACCAATTTTAAGGTAAAACCAGTTTTATTTCTTCCAGCAGCATCCTTCCTAATAGTAATATAAGGGTTAACAAATCAATTTAACCTTTCTAAATTAATTTGTTATATTACTTTCTATTGATCTATTCTAATGCAAATGTATTGCTGGCAAAATACATTGGAGATTTGTTTGACCTCTTTATTGTTATAGGATATGGCAATTAATTTTTTATTGAGATTCCAATTAGCTTTCTGCTCTTACAATGTTTTCCCTAAATCTTCCTTTAAAGTTCCCCTAAGGTTACTAGAAAAAGATCATCTAAGCATGGCTGTATTAAAAGGTAGAAGTAAATAAAACATTACTTATGTTGTGTACAAAATTGAGGTTACTCTAGGTTAACTGAATCAGATTCCTTGAAGAGATAAAGATGGTCTAAATCACGAAGAATTAATCAGAAAATTTTAATTGAAAAACAGGACCACAGTAGTCTATTATGAAAGGGGAGAAAGTACCAAATTAGCACTACAGAGTAGGGACATCTGAAAGAAATTTTATAGACCATTGCCATCATGACCCTTGTAAAAGTGTTCTTACACAGAAAAAAAAAACAAAGAAGAAAGCCCTAAGGAGCATGGCTTCGTGATTAGGACCACCCAAGGAGAGTCTCCAACAAAAGAAAATTGAGTTCTGTATTGGAGGTGGTCTGCATGTAAAATTTTCAGATGTCCCTGCAAATACCAATACAGGGGATAAAGTTTCAGTAATTACTGAAGGGCAACTTTGAGCAAGGTTATGGGATGATATTACAGACTCAACAATGGAAAGAGGAGAGCTTTAATGTAAAGATCTGTAACAATCTCAGCTAGTACCAACCATTCAGGTTAAGAATTAAAAAGTACATTAAAAAACTAACCTCTTTCTACTGTTGATATACCTGGCATTTACTGACCTTGAATAAAAGGAAGAAAAAATGGCTGAAATATAATAAAAAGGTAGGACAATCTGAAATTGTCCCTGCCATGCACAAATAAATCCACAGGACTTCCACTGAAAGGGAGCACTACTGAATTCACCTAGGCACTTTAGCTCAATATAGGAAGACTCAGGTTTTCAACACCTCTGAATTCAATCAAGTTTTCATTAATTTAATATTTCTAAATTCTAAAACACGGGCCAACTTTTGTTTGAAGTGAAAGGCATTAACAGTTTATTACTTAGACATTGACTTTTGAAAAGGGAAAAAATCTCATATAACTTAGTTTTTATATTGCCAATATGTCTTTGACTATCCCTTTATATCTGTTTTTCTTATACCAGGCATATTGAGGCTGTTGGAATATAAAAATTGTGTGCTTTGGACCAGACTACATATTAATCTTAGATATGACTCAAACATTAAAATTTATTGTACAAAAGCAGTAATAATTTCACAGCAGTTAGGCATTTGCTATTGTCACTGAGGCATTAAGGTAACACTGAATTACCACATTCTATCACTACATTGAGCTGCCTTTTGGCATATTCCTAATTCATGCCAGGTTTTTTTTTTTTTAATCCAATTAGCTATATCCTCGAGAAAATTCTGAAGTCCTCAGATTCTCCTATTTCTGAGTACAAGTCAACAGATGGGCTAATTTAACATATTATAAGATTTCTGTGTAATTCATGACAATATTTTTATTTCTTGAACACTGTCAAGCAAAACTTAATGAAAAAAAATTTACTTTATTGGGAAAAAGGAATTCAAACCAGTATGATTCATTTATATCTCCCCAGAGAAAGATAATTTTGATTTACATACATTATTAGACAGTATCTGAAGAGAGATTTAAATAGAAAATGTTATGATATAGCAAATGACATAACCCCTCTTTCTTTTCTTCAGTCCATTCTAACAACACATAACTCACTTAGAGTATATAGAATATAGTCTAGCAGAGAGATTTGTCTTATGTGGTACTGTGGATTTACTGATAAATCATGTTTCTTATATTTAGGGTTTGTAGAAAGAGGCCTTTATAAATTCCAGCATGTAAGGCAAAAACAACAACAACAAACCCTCAAAATTTAAGCTTTTTATTTTATTTTTTGAATATTGCATAATAGTTATTGGAACTGGAACTCTAATTCATGTGGCTACTCCAGGAGAGAAGTAACAAAATTTATCATGAAGTGTGGAGAGATGTAAATGTTAAATGGTTAGACAGAAGTGTCTTAAGAAAACAAAAATAATTTTATGTGGAAAGGCAAAAATATCAATAAAAAGAGCTGATCATTCTCTGGTGGGTTAGATTATTTATTGGTTATTCAAAATTTGATCTAGTATAATTCCAAATTATTTAAAAAGTAGTTAACATCACTCTCTTTAACATAAGAAATTGATGTTTAAAAAATTACTTCTTTCATTGCTTACTCTTATAGGAATTTTGTTTGTTTGTTTCTTGGATTTTTTTTTTCATTTTATTTTATTTCTTTTGAGGGTTCCAGAATTCATTGTTTATGCACCACACCCAGTGCTCCACGTAATACATGCCCTCCATAATACCTAACACCAGGCTCACCCAACCCCTATCTCCCTCCCCTCCAAAACCTTCAGTTTGTTTCTCAGAGTCCACAGTCTCTCATGGTTTGTCTCCCCCTCTGATTTCCCCCAACTCACTTCTCTCTATCTCCCAATGTCCTCGTGTTATTCCTTATGCTCCACTAGTAAGTGAAACCATGTGATAATTGACTCTCTCTGCTTAATTTATTTCACTGAGCATAATCTCCTCCAGTCCCATCAATGCTGATACAAAAGTTGGCTATTCATCCTTTCTAATGGCTGAGTAATATTCCATTGTATATATGGACCATATCTTCTTTATCCATTCATCCTTTGAAGGGCATCTTCAAAGAACTTCTTCAAGAACTGTGGTTCTTTCCACAGTTTGGCGACTGTGACCATTGCTGCTATGAACATTGGGGTACAGATGACCTTTCTTTTCACTTCATCTGTATCTTTGGGGTAAATACCCAGTAGTGCAATTGCAAGGTCATAGGGAAGCTCTATTTTTAATTTTTTGAGGAATCTCCACACTGTTTTCCAAAGTGGTTGCACCAACTTGCATTCCCACCAACAGTGGAAGAGGGTTCCGCTTTCTGCACATCCCCTCCGACACTTGTTGTTTACTGTCTTGTTAATTTTGGCCATTCTAACGGGTGTAAGGTGGTATCTCATTGTGGTTTTGATTTGAATCTCCCTGATGGCTAATGATGATGAACATTTTTTTCATGTGTCTCTTAGCCATTTATATGTCTTCTTTGGAGAAGTGTCTGTTCATGTCTTCTGCCCATTTTTTGACATGATTATCTGTTTTGTGTATGTTGAGTTTGAGGAGTTGTTTCTAGATCTTGTTTATCAGCCCTTTGTCTGTACTGTCATTTGTGAATATCTTCTCCCATTCCATGGGTTACCTCTATGTTTTGTTGACTGTTTCCTTTGCTGTGCAGAAGCTTTTGATCTTGATGAAGTCCCAAAAGTTCATTTTCTCTTTTGTTTCCTTTGCCTTTGGAGACATATCTTGAAAGAAGTTGCTATAGGATGAAATGACACATCTCTCCACTTGGGAACCCTCAGATATAGAAATAAGCCTACATTCAAGCACAAAATACAAACCAGATGAAAGCAAATTTAAATTAGAGTGTAGATTTAAATATAATGCAATTTAGGGGTGCCTGTGTGGCTCAGTTGGTTAAGCACCTGCCTTAGGCTCAGGTCACCATCTCAGGATGATGGGGTTAACTTGAATCAGGCTCCCTGCTCAGTGGGGAGCCTGCTTTTCCCTCTCCTTCTGCCCTTCAGCTCCTCGTGCTCACTTGCACTATCTCTCTTTCTCTCTCAAATAAATAAAATAAAATAAAATAAAATAATTAAAAATAACTAACTAATTAAATAATGCAATTTAAAAACAAGAAGAATAATTGGGCATAAATATTTCTATATCAGTCAAAGAAACTACTTTCTGCTGGAACTTAGCTGAACAGTTACTTGGCAACATAGAGATATTATAAAAAGTGCACAGAATTTATTTGAAACATAATTATCCACTAAGGAAAATAATAATAATCATATTCAGATTATAGTAGAGGACAAAGAGAATTTTATCTGCTTAAAATTCAATGTCTATTGGACTGTTAGGGCAAATAGGTTTTTAAAAAAGTAAGCTGACTGGGGCACCTGGGTGGCTCAGTGGGTTAAGCCTCTGCCTTAGGCTCAGGTCATGATCTCAGAGTCCTGGGATCGAGCTCCGCATCAGGCTCTCTGCTCAGCGGGGAGCCTGCTTCCCTTCCTTTCTCTCTGACTGCCTCTCTGCCTACTTGTGATCTCTGTCTGTCAAATAAGTAAATAAAATCTTTAATAAATAAATAAATAAATAAATAAATAAATAAAACAAAAAAAAAGGTAAGATGACTAAAAAGAAATATTGAAGTTATGGATTAAGATTTTTCAGGGGCAACTGGTAGTCACTAGAATTCAAAAAAGAATGACTAGTTGATATAAAAATACTTATGCCTGATAATTCTTATTACTCTTTGTTGATGCTTTAGGCAAAAACAACAAAAATGCCCTTTATGGGTGCCATCTATAATTAAAAGTGTTGACTGAAAAGAGGCATATTCTATCTAAAATGGTGTGAAGAGAATAAATACAAAGTTATCTAACTGGTGATTTAAACTTTTAACGGATAGATATAGTACATATATCTTACACAAATATACATGTATATATACATATATGTCATAGCTTATGAATATATCATATATTAAATATATAATATAATATAAAAACTGCTTTAAAAGATGAGACTCTTATAATTTTGATTGAGAATTAAAATATGATTAGAATGTAAAGAAAGCATGAATCTGAGAAAGTGCTCAGAATATTCTTGGATGATTATTATCAATAATGGTTATGAATGTTGATATCTCAACACACTTTTGGAGGGAGTATGAAGCATCAAAGGAGTGGAATAGCTACTACAGAACAGATGTTGTGGGAATTCCCAAGAGCACTGCATAGTTTTACTTCATTTTACATTTAGTTGCAAGCATTTTTCTTAAAGCTTAAAAGTCTCTGATTAGAAAACAATAAGAAAAGAACTATAACCCAAGAGAAAATCTTTACAGCAGTTGATTGTTGAGAAATTTCACTGTAACAAACATGATAAGACTGTAAAATAGAAACGCTGGGGCAAAAAGTAGTTAAAATCTGTCTTTATCTTTATATTTGAAAGTTTGCAATATTTCTTTATTAAACTTAAAGGTATATAATATAGTTGTTTTATAATGTTATAAAGTAAAAATTGGGGAGAAATTAGATACTTTTTATAATGTGATGTACTAAATAAATTTTCCTTTTAAATTTAATAATTTTCTTTACCCAATAGATGTATAACTAGACTTGAGGTTTTAACTACATAATAATATAGTACTTTCATCTGTAATTTGTTAGTGAGTTTTCAAATATGTTACTACATAATATATTAAATGAGAATAGTACCATTTATAAAAAGAAAATGTACTCTAAGAATGTCATTTCTAATTAAAAGTTATACTACAGACTCTCAAATGTATGGTTTTAGCATTTACAATGGAACTTAATTTAAATTAAAAAATCTTTTAAATGTTTGAATTACTTTTAAATGAAAGTATAAAAAATTATCTTCTAGGGAGGTTGTAGGAGGTTGTATATGAATCACATAATGTCACTTTCTTCAAAGTACATCATGTCCTCTTCTGGTAATTCTCTGAGTGACTTACCATGGGATTATAATAAAGAAAGAAATATATGTTCATATTAGATGTTTTTGAAGTTTGACTCAGTGATTCAAATAGTTTCATTAGCATATTAATTTCATATGCCTTAAATCTGGATAGCCATGTATGAGGTAAAAATACTTCATAATATTTATGAAATATCAAAGGGAATCAGAATATCCTACCCCAAAATGTTCTACTTTGGTGTAAGGTTTGTTTTGAACTAAAAGTAATTAGCTCTCTGCCCTGGCCCTTTTCATCCAAAAACAGGACATACATTTCTCTGGTAAAAGTAACATAAATTTCCATTTGTAGAGTTGTCTCCCTCTCCAGTACCAGAAAGAGGAGAATGAATCGTAAACACTACAGACAACTCTCATCAATGGAGAAGACATCAACTTGAGTCTGCATAACAAACTTTCCTAAATAACCCCTATCTTTAATTAGTTTCCCTTCATATATTTACTTTTCCCAATTTACTGCTCCTAGAAGAACAGCTTTACTTCTTTTATATATTTACTTCTACACAATTTAATGCTTTTTGTTAAAATGATATATAAGCCTCAGGTTTAGCTACTTCCTTGGAATTGTCATTACTTTTCTGAGGTTCTCCATGGGCATGTAAAATAAAACTTTCTTTCATTAATCTTTGTTGACCAATTTGATGTGCAGTCCCCAGTTATGAAACAGGAGTTTAGAGGAAATGTTGTTTTTGTTGTTGTTTCCTTCTTCTACAAAATTAAAAACATGGTGAAAATATTGTTATGATGAGTAGAAAATAAAGCTGGAAAGCCCAAGACAAACATACTTCATGCTTCTATCGCTTTTCGTATCTTGATATGTATATTGAATCTCTTATTTGAAAAATACAAACCCTTATTTTCTATTTTGTTAACACATTATGGAAGAGAATACTCCCTGGGACTATAGTGATTCAGAAGAGAGTCACCTGAGATTTAGAGAATAAGCAGACAACACAAGTAAGGCTAGATAAGTCAGATTCAATCAGAAGGCAATACAAGAAAGCAACAAAATGCAAGTATGATACATGGCGTGGTAGAGAAAGAACATATATATTAACATCATACTGACTAGGCAAAATTACGGACCTACCCAATTAAAATCTATGTGATCTCAGTTTCAGTTCAAGATGTGATGTAGGAAGACCGAACTCACCTCCTCCATGGAACACACGAAATTACTCTTATTAATAGAACAATTCCTCCTGAAGAAGAACTGAGGGCTGACTGAACAACTACTGAACAACCAAAACTGGAGAGTATGGCAAGAGAACATCAAGAGAGATGGAGACATGCCACAGTTTAAAAGAGTAAATACCATATACAGTCATATCTTCAGCCAGCCAGCAGAAATCACCAAGCACATACAGTCTGTACAGGAGGTCACCATACATAAGACCACTCCTTCAACTTTAGGAGAAGTAGCTATTTCACCTAACCCATAGAATAAAACACAAAAATTCAAGCAAAATGGGGAGATAGAGGAATAAGCTCTGAAAGAAAGGAAAACAAAAACAAAAACAAAAAACTTCAGCAAAAGTATTAAATGAAAGAAAGATAAGCTACTTACCTAATAAAGAACTTAAAGTAATGATTGTAAAGATACTCAGTTGGAGAGAAGAATGAAATATTATAGTGTGACCTTCAATAAAGAGAAAGAAAATATTAAAGAGAACCAATCAGAACTGAAGAATACAATCACTGTAATAAAATACACACTTGAGGGAATCAACAGTAGATTAGAGGATGAAGAAGAACCTATCAGCAATCTAGAGGACAGGGTAATTAGAAAGCACACAACCTGAACAGCAAGAAGAGAAGAGAATTTTTAAGAAATAAAGATAGATTAAGAGATCTCTTGGACAACGTCAAGTGACAAACATTGGCATTATAGTGGTCATGGAAGAAGAGAGAAGAGAAGGTGTAGAAAACTTATTTGAAGAAAGAGTAACTGAAAATTTCCCTAACCTGGGGAAGGAAATACACACTTAAGTTCAAGGAGCACAGAGTTCCAAACAAGATGAACCCAAGGGGTCCACACCATGGCATATAATAATTAAAATGTCAAATATTAAAGAGAGAATCCTAAAAGCAGCAAGAGAGAAATAAAAAGTTACCTATAAGAGAAAACTTATAAGGCTATCACCTGATTTAGCAGAAGAAACTTTACAAGTCAGAAAGGAGTGGCATATATTCAAAGTGCTGAAAGGAAAACACCTAAAACTCAAGAATACTCTACCTAGCAAGGTTATCATTCAGATTTGAAAAAAAGATAAGCGTGTCCCAGGCAAATAAAAACAAAAGAATTTATCGCCACAAAACAAGGCTTACAAGAAATGTTAAAGGGATCTCTTTAAGTGGAAAAGAAACAGTCATAATTAGACATAAGAAAAGTAGGAATAAAAAGATGTAAAATATGACACATATACATAAAATGTGGGGAAGGGAATCAAAAGGGAAGAGGAGGGAAACAAGAAAAAGACAAAAGATTTTTTCTTTTTTTTTTCCTGTAAGAATGTATTTGAATACCAATGATCATCAAATTAAAATGGACTGCTATTTACTTAGGATGTTATATATGAACTCTATGGTAACCACAAAATCAAAACCTATGATAAACATACAAAAAATAAGGAGAAAGGAAACAAAACAAAATAAACAAACAAACAAACAAACAAAAACCACTACAGATATTCACAAAGAAAGAACAAAAAAAGAAGAAAGGAACAAAGAACTACAAAACACCAGAAAACAAATTTTATTGCCTTAAGTACATGCCTATAAATAATTGCTTTAAATATAAGTGGCTTAAGTGTTCCAATCAAAAGATGTAGAGTAGTAGCTAGAATGGATTAAAAAAATCCATCTATATGAAACTTACAAAAGACTTCATACCTATAGACACATATAGAAAGTGAAATGATGGAAAAATATTCACCATGCAAATTAAAGTGAAAAAAAAACACCAAGGTAGTGATATTTATTTCAGACAAAACATACTTTAAAATAAAGACTGTAACAAGAGACAAGAGGATTAGTACAACAGAGGTTATAATAGTAAATAGCTATGTACCCAACACTGGAACACCTAAATACATAAGAAGAGAAATTGATGGCAATACAATAATAGTAGGGGGCTTTAATGCTCCACTTACATCAATGGATAGATTATGCAGACAGAAAACCAATTAGGAAAAAAATGTCTTTGAATGATACATTGAACAAGATGGATATAACAGATAAATACAGAACATTCCAGCCAAAAACAACAGACTACACATTCTTTTCAAGTGCACATGGAACAGTCTGCATAACAGATCACATGGTAGGCCATTAAACAAGCTTCAGTAAATTTAAGAAGACTGAACTCAGACCATACACCTTTTCTGACCACAATAGTATGAAACTAAAAATAAACCACAAGAAAAAAAAAAACTGGAAAAAACTCAAAACGTGGATATCAAACATGATACTAAACAACTAATGGGTCAAAGAAGCAATCAAAGAAAAAAATAAAAAAATAAAATGCACGCAAATGAAAATGAAAACACAACAGTCCAAAATCTTGGGAACACAGCAAAACATGTCTAAGAGGAAAGTATACAGCAATACAAGCCTACATCAAGAACAAGAAGAAACTCAAACAATCTAAGCTTATGCCTAAAGGAACTAGAAAAAGAAGAACAAACAAGGCCCAAGGTAAGTAGAAGGAAGAAAATAAAAATCAGAGCAGAAATAGATCACATAGAGACTAAAAGAACAATAGAAAAAAGGTAATGAAATCAAGAACTGGTTTTTTGAGAAGATAAAAAATATTGATGAACCCTTATCCAGATTCATCAAGAAAAAAGAAGAAAGGACCCAAATTAGTTAATTAGAAATAAAAGAAGTAACAACTGATACCACAGAAATACAAAGGAATAGAAGAAAATATGAAAAACTATATGCCAACAAACTGGACTCTAGGAGAAATGGATAAATTTCTAGAAAAATATAATCTCCCAAAGCTGTACCAGGAAGAAATGATCATCTGAATAAATTGAATGAATACAAGTAAAAAAATTGAATTGGTAATAAAAAAAACTACCAAAAAATAACAGATGAATTTACAAGTGAATTCTACCAGACATTCAAAGAAGAGTTAATATCTACTCTCCTCAAACTATCCCAAAAAGTAGAAGATGAAGGAAAGGTTACAAATATATTCTACCAGGCCAGAATTACCCTGATACCAAAATCAGACAAAGATACAACCAAAACAAAACAAAACAAAACAAACAAAAAAACACCTACAGACCAATATCCCTAATGAACATAGGTGTAAAAATCTCAGCAAACAGCGTACAGCAAGCAATACATTAAAAAGTTCATTTACCACAATCAGGTAGAATTTATTGCTGAGATGCAAGGATGCTTCAATATTCACAAATCAATCAATATCATATACCACATCAACAAAGCAAAGTATAAAAAAGCATTTAATAAGATTTGACATCCATTCATGATAAAAATTCTCAAAAAAATCAGGTTAGAGGGAACATACCTCAACATAATAAAGGCCATCAATGAAAACTCGCATCTAACATCATCCTCAATGGTGAAAAACCAAGAGCTTTCCCTCAAAGGTCAGAACAAGACAAGAATGTCCACTCTCACTACTTTTACTCAACATACTACTGGAAGTCCTAGCCACAGCAGTCAGACAAGAAAAAGAAATAAGAGGCATCCATATTTGTAAAGAAGTTAAACTGTCACTATTCACAGATGACATGATACTAAACATAGAAAACCCTAATGATTCCACCAAAAGCTACTAAAATTAATGAACAAATTCAGTAAAGTGGCAAGATACAAAATAAATACCCAGAAATTGGTAGTGCCTCCATATACTTACAACAAAGTTGCAGAAAGAGAAACTTAAAAATATATATACAATTTACAACTGCACCAAGGAGAATAAAATACTTAAGAATGAGCTTAACTAAAAAGGTGAAAGACTTGTGCCCTGAAAACTATAAAACACTGATGTAAGAAATTGAAGATGACACAAACAAATGGAAATATATTCCATGCTCATGGGCTAGAAGAATTAATTTTGTCAAAATATTGATATTACTCAAAGCAATCTACAGATTCAATGCAATCCCTATCAAAATACCAAAAGGCAATTTTTGCCAAGCTAGAAGAAATAATACTAAAATTTGTTTGGAACCACAGAAGGCCCTGAATAGCCAAAGTAATCCTGAGAAAGAAGAACAAACCTGGAGGTATCACAATTCCAGATTTCAAGATACACTATAATGTTAGTAATCAGAACAGTATGTCACTGGCTCAAAAATAGACTCAGAGATCCATAGAAAAGTTTAGAGACCCCAGAAATAAATCCACATATATATGGTCAATTAATCTATGACAAAGGAGGTAAGAATATACAATGGGAGGGGAAGAATTTTTTCAATACGTGGGGCTGGGAAAACTGGACAGCTACATGTAGAGGAATGAAAGTAGACTACTTTCTAACACCATACACAAAAATAAACTCAAAATATATTAAAGACCTAAATATGAAACCTAAAACCATAAAACTAGAAGAGAACATAGGCAGTAATTTCTCTCGATCAGCCATAGCAACATTTTATAGATACATTTCCTGAGGCATGGGAAACAAAAGTAAAAATAAACTGTTAAGACTGCATCAAAATAATAAGCTGTTGTACAGCAAAGGAAGCCATCAATGCAACAAAAAGATGGCCTACTGAATGTCAGAAGATATTTGCAAATGATATAGCCAATAAGGGGTTAATATCTAATATATCTAAAGAACTCATTCAAGTCAACGCAAAAAAAAAATCTGATTAAAAAATGGGCAGAGGAGCTGAGTAAACATTTTTCCAAAGAAACCATAACAAATAGCCAACAGACACATGAAAAGAGGGTCAATATCACTAATCATCAAGGAAATGCAAATCAAAACCTCAATGAGCTATCACATCACACCTGTCAGAATGGCTAAAATCAACAACACAAGAAACAACAGGTGTTGGCAAGGATGTGGAAGAAAAGGAACACTTGTTCACTGTTGGTGGGAATGCAAACTTGGTGCAGCCACCATGGAAAAATAGCATGGAGTTTCCTCAAAAATTAAAAATACAAATACCATATGATCCAATAATTCCACTATTAGATATTTACCCAAGGAAAACAAAAACACTAATTTGGAAAGATATGAGTACCCCTATATCTATTACAGCATTATTTGTATAGCCAAGACATGGAAGCAACTTACTTGTCCATCAATAGATGAATAGGGAAAATGTGGTGTGTGTGTATATATATACATATATACACATATATATATATATGTGTGTCTGTAATATGTATGTCCATTCTGTATATATACAGAATGGAATATTACATGGCAACAAGAAAGGATGAGATTGTGCCATCGGAGACAACATGGATGGATCTGGGGGCTATTATGTTAAATGAAATAAGTCAGACTGAAAAATACAAATATTATATGATTCCACTTGTAAACGGAATCTAAAAAAATGAATAAACAACTAAAATGCGGAAAAAATAATTATAAATTCAGACTACAAACTGACGGTTGTTAGAGGGGAGGAGAGGATATTGGATAAAGTGGCTGAAGGAGAGAGGCATATACAGGCCTCCAATTATATAAGAGTATGTCAAGAGAATAAAAAGCAGAGCTGAAGGAATATAGTCAATGCTATTATAGCAATATAATGGGACAGACTGTGAACATAGCATAATGTATAAACTTGTCAAATCACTAAGTTTTACGCCTGAAACTAATATAAAATTGTGTCAGTTATATTCAAATAAAAATAAAATAAAATAATAAAAATAAAAATAAAAATCCATGTGACCTCATTTCATTTTCTTGACAAATGTTGCAATTGGCAGATATCTATGTAAACAATTTCTGTTCATCTTGATGAAGTAAGTGAACTTCTGAAAATTCCTTTATATCATCTGTATATATTTCTATAATAGTAAGTAGCCCTTAATTTAAGGTTTGCTGTGAGGACAAAGAGATCATGAATGTAAATGAAAAATCTATACTAGAGGTCATAAGAAATAATAAATATAATTTTATTATCATAAAAATTACTTCAATGATAGTGCCATAGTATTGGATTGTGCAATTTGAAAGGAAATGGTATATTGTGAACAATACTGAGATAGATGACCTTGTTGTTAGAACTAATATCTGGAGGTTTAAACATAAAGAATAGAGCAAGTGGTTAACTTAGTAATCCTTAAGACCTGACTCTTGAATCTCTAATTTATACTTCAGTGCAGCGATTAAAATGTAAGTTTGGAGCCAAACTGCTCAAGTTTAAAATCCTAACTCTGATTCTTATTAAAATTTTAAACTTTCAAAAAATTGTAATGCTGTGAGCCTCAGATTTCTTGTCTGCAAAATGAGAATAATAGTTCACTTAAGGCATATAAAGCATTTACTATAGTTCCTTGCACTTAGTGCTCAACAAATGTTTGTAATTATCTTTAGTACTAACAGTGGTACATCACCTCTGAAAATTATATTCCATATTTTCCATACTTAGCTAAAGTCAGTATCTGTAATATTACTGAAAACCCACAGAATTTATGAAAGAGGAATATATAGAGAGCATCAGTTGACTTCTAACTTTAATGCAGAGTAGAATACTGATAATAGCCTCTGTAGTTCAGGTTCAGATAATCCCAGGTCCCTTTCTTAACTATAAGTTATCAAACTAGGCTTTTAAAACAATGCCTGAACCAAGATTGATCCCAAAATTTGAATGCTACTAAGGTTAACCAGAATCCATTGGCACAAATTGTAGAGATTGTTACAAATTTTGTAGATATGAATTCATTGATATCAATTTTAAAATGTAAAATTTCTATTGTATTATTTTAAGGATACAAGTTGCCAAAAAATCTTCTTTGTCTTATATATATTTGTCTTACACTTATAAAAGTGTATATCATTAGGAGAGATACTTACTATTTTCTTTGTTGGCTGACCTGCTCATTTCCTAACTTTTCCTTTTTTAATTTTTAATTGTACTTCTAATTTTCATAATGAATACACTTATTTTTATCGCATTTTATTGAAGTTGTATTTTTTGTAATGGCTGTAAAAACAAACAAATGAATAGGGGTACTGACCTTAAAATAAATTGGTCTAAATTTATTTAGAGGTCTATTTAAATATTCAGTGTGTTCAGTGTAATTTTCATTGTAAAGGAAGCTGAAGAATTATATTCTAGTTCTACTTTGTTACTTTTAACCATATAATAATTAAGTCTGATCCTCATAATAAAGTCTCAGTATTCTCATTGGGTAAACAAGCAAGGCAAGATAAACCCTTGTTTGCTCAGGAAGGAAGATTGTGAGGGCTGTTCCATCTGAAGATTCTGGGGCTTTGTCCTAGCAAACTGGGGCTATCTCTACCTCTATCTGGAGTCACCTGACACTCTGACCTAGATGACTTGTCACATCGCTTCCTATTTATTAAGCTGCCAATCCCTTAAGATAAATAAAAATCAACTAATTCATGATTACTAAAGAGAACAAAAATGACTCATGTAATTGTATTGCTGTTGTTGATGATAAAGTTCTAGTTGATTTTTTTTAGAAAACACGAAAATGAATTAGAATCCTTTATTGAACAAGCCATAGCTCAAACACCAACCTAAACAAAACAGACACAAAACAATACTTCTAGTTTTCATTGTTTGTGTCTTGGTTGTCAAGACACAACCAAGACACAAACAATGAAAACTAGAAGTATTTTTAAGAACTAATTTTATTTATGAAGTCTCAAAACACTAGTCACCATTCTGATTAGTAACAGCTTTAAACAAGAAAAGAGACTTATCAGAGAATTTCTATAAGAGAATAATAATTTCCATACATTTAGGAGGGTAATAAATCTGTCCTAGAACACCCCCCCCAAAATTTTACTCTGAAAACTTTCAAATAAAGGACAGTTTGGAAAACTTTTACAATGAATACTTTATATACCCACCAATCAGATTATACCATGACATTTTATTAGGCTTGCTTATCATTTACCTAAATACTACCCATCCCTCTAACCATCCATTATTCCATCTAATTTTCTGTTGCATTTCAAATCTCAGATATCGCTATATTTCCCCTGAATATTTTGGCATGCATGTCATTACATAGTTTAATATTTGTTTATAGTTTTATATAAAATTTACATACAATAAAATGAACAAATATTGCTTATATACTGAGCTTTGACAAATGCACACACATGTGTGTCTTAGAGCTTAAAATGAGCAAAAAGGAGACTGAATCTTAGGTTGGTAATGCTTAGCAAAAACACTAAGACTAATAAAGGAGTTTAAGAAACAGTATTCCAAGGTTGAAATTTTATCAGGAAAATATCTCTGAAAGATTTTCTGCATCTCTGAAGTTATTTAAATAACTCAACATAACCTGGAAAGGAGGCAGTTGGGAAAATAGAATGAGGTATATGTGTGTATTGGGCAGATTACCAAAATAGCAGCAGTAATGAGAAAAGCCACTGAAATCCATGAGCTGCTCAAATAAAATTACAAAAATATTTTTCATCTTGCCAAATAACTCTTTGAGAGAAAGTCTCCATATAATGGAAGAATAAATCCCTGACATCAGAAATATAAGTTAGAATAGTTCAATTTTGCCAGAATTGGTAACTAACAGTGCTATGTCTTAAGAGGGAGGTTTAAATATTTTATTTATTCATTTGACAGAGAGAGATCACAAGTAGGCAGAGAGGCAGGCAGGAAACAGGCTCCCTGCTGGGCAGAGAGCCCGATGTGGGGCTCCATCCCAAGACCCTAAGATCATGACCTGAGCCGAAGGCAGAGGCTTTAACCCACTGAGCCACCCAGGTGCCCCAGAGGTAGATTTAAAAAACCAGATTCCCAGAACATTATTGTATGGCTCAAAGCAATTTAGAGAAATTCTTGCTGGAGATCTAGGTCCATGTGTTCATTAGGTATGTTGTGCATCACTCTAGTTATTGCAGGCAACTTTTAACAATGCTCTTGAAGACTTCAATTTTTAGAGCAGTTCTAGGTTTGCAGCAAAATTGAGGGGGAAGGAAAAGAGATTTCCCATATATTCCCTGCTTGCCTCCAGTCATAGACTTCCCATCATCAACATTCCCCACCAGAGTGGTACACTGGTTAATGATTGAATGACTTACATTGACAAATCGTAATCACCCAGAAAGTTTACCTTAGGGTTCACCCTTGGTATTGTACATATTACAGATTTGAACAAATGTATAATGACCTGTATCCATCATTATAGTACCACACAGTGCATTTTCACTGCCTACAAGTCTTCTGTGCCCTACCTGTTCATCTTCCACCTCTCCTCAACCCTTGGCAACTACTGGTCTTTTTTGTTGTCTCTGTAGTTTTGTGTTTTCCAGAATACTACAGAGTTGGAATCATATAACATGTAGCTGTTCAGACTGACTTCTTTTACTTGGCAATACGTATTTAAGATCTCTCCATGTCTTTTCATGATCTGATAGCTTTTTTTTTTCTTTCATTATGAATAATATTCCATTGTCAGGGTGCACCACAATTTTTGTATCCATTCACCTATTCAGGGACATCTCGATTACTTCCAAGTTTTGGCAACTATGAATAAAGCTAGTATAAACATCTGTGTGTGGGTTTTGTGTGGACATAAATTTTGAACTCCTTTGGACAAAGACCCTGGAGTGTATTTGCTGGATTGTATGATAAAAGTAGGTTTAGTTTTTTAAGAAACCACCAAACTGAATATACCATTTGCTTACCCACCATCATGTATGAGAGTTCCTGTTGTTCAACACCCTTGACAGCTTTTGATGCTGTCAATGTTCAGATTTTGACCAGTCTAACAGGTATGCAGTGGTATACCATTATTGTTTTAATTTATATTTCCCTGATCTTTATGACATATGATTGAATTATTTCATATGCTCATTTGTTACTTGTATATATATAAATGTAAAATTAAATATTATGAAATATAAATTTATTAATCAATAAATTATAAATGAATTATAAATATAAATTTATTAAATATTAATAAATACAAAATTAAATTTAATATAAAATGTAAAATAAAATTTTTAATT
>PISX010005246.1:0-90315 GCA_004024625.1 Mellivora capensis
TGTCTTGGTGATCACAGCTTTGTAGTAAAGCTTGAAATCAGGTAATGAGATGCCACCAGTTTTATTTTTGTTTTTCAACATTTCCTTAGCGATTCGGGGTCTCTTCTGGTTCCATACAAATTTTAGGATTATTTGCTCCAGCTCTTTGAAAAATACCAGTGGAATTTTGATGGGAATGGCATTAAAAGTATAGATTGCTGTTGGTAGTATAGACATTTTAACAATAGAAATAGAGAAAACGCTCAGAGGCCTGGGTCAGGAGCTCTGTCCCACCAGAAAGGAAATTGCAGGAGGAAATGCAAAGCTTCCCTGGCCTGAAGCAGAGATTCCTCATTATTTTCAGCCTAGCTGGGAAAGAGGCAGGAGGAGTGTGGCAGGCCTGCACCCGAGGTCCTGGCAGAGACCCCTTGCCAGGCAGCACCGACGAGGGACATCCTCTGGGCACATCAGGCCCGGCTGCGGAGACGCCGACCGGCCGTGCGTTTGGCCACAGGTGGACCTCCATCAGCACCACGCTCTCCTCGGGGCCGGCACCCAGCCCCTCTGCCACCGAACCGAGGATTCTCTGGCTGCTGCATGCAGACACAGCTCGGCATTCAGGCCTTCTGACCACAGCTGACACTTGAGGCTTGAAGGCCAAGGCCATCAGAAGTCCTTCCTCCGACTCAAGAACCCCCACGTATCCCTCGCGGGGCATCTCTTCCCTGGAGCGTCAGCTCCGGGACAAGCAGAGAGACTGATGTTCGTGCGTCCTAGAGGCATGCTGGTCCCTTTGACCATCTGCCGCATCACTGCTCGGCTTGTCTGGGCAGGTATGTAGGAAGTGGGGGGCAGCCCCCGCCGGCCACAGCCCTGCGCCCATTCCGACCTCACAGGATGGGCGTTCTCACTGCCCTCACTTGTGGGAAGATGAAGCTTCCTCCTCCCTTCAGAGGTTTTCACTCACTGAGCCCCAGACAGGCCGTAAGCATGAAGGTCAGCCACAGGGACCACCCATCCCTCAGCCCTGGGAGAGTCCTGCCCTCCCCCCGGGGCCGGGCCCCCCCCAGGCTGGGGGTTCCTGAGGGGTGATCTGGAGAACCCCAGAGGAAAACCAGGTGAGTGTCCCTAACCCTTGAGAGACCGAGTGACATCCCAAAAGCACATATTCGAAACCTCTGGGGTGAAGCCCGAGCTGTGTATTTACAAGAACCGCAGGTGAGTCCTACAGAAATTCACATCTGGGAACGTGAATCACCTGCCTCTGGCCCCGAAGTCCCTCACCTGGTTTTAATGTTGGCGCTGGCACTTCGCCAGCTGCTCCATGTGTTGCAAGGTCAGCTGCACAGTGCCATCACCTAAGGAGCTCCAAGAAAGGTGGGAGGCCTGCTCCCTCCAGCACAGATTCTGGGGTGACTGGCCCGCGACGTGGCCCCGCCGTTCAGAAGGCCTGCAGCCGGCTCTCAGAGCAGCCAAGGCGAGAACGCCGATGGGATTTTGTGTTTATCTTCAGCCGGTCGTGGCTTTTACGCACTCATACAAGTGTCATCTCTTCCTATTTTGTTTAGAGTCTTTTTATTTTTTTACAAATGCTGTGAATTATAGCCCACACTTTTGGCCACCAGTAGATAGAATCACAATCTCCCATGTAACTTGCCAAAACACAGAGCATGAATCTGTTTCCTAATACTGGGGTCTACCTGCCTTCCAGTGAAACTTGCTGTATGATCCATCCCAGGTGGAGGCGCGGACCTGGTGACCACATGTCCTACATCCAGAACCTCCCCTCCGGGTGCTCTGTCTCCCTGTGGCAGCGTAGTGGACGCGGGTCCATCAGTTTCTGAATTCCAGCCCAGAGGGGACAAGAGCTCGTTCTTCAAAGCCCACTGAGGAGATTAAGTGAAGCAGTATAAGGAGTTTGGGTCAGTGCCGGGCACGTAACAGGACCCCAGGAAATGGCTCCGTGGTCCCCATCGAATGTTGTGTTGCTCCGAGGAGTCCACACCAGGTTCCCCTCGCGTTCCACGGAAGGCTCTGTGGTCCGGTGCCCGCCCTCCCACGACCTCACCCTGTCCTCCAGCCTGGACCGCAGGGGCTCTGATGCCCCCCTGGGCCCGTCAGGTGGGCCAGTCTGTGGGGAGTGTGGGCAGGGACAGGGAAGTGTGTATACCAAGCCTGCCACAGCTCCACACCGCCATGCTGGCGGACATACGTGGCTCAGGGGCGAGTTCGCGGCCAAGGGAAGCCATACCTGAAAATGCAGGGGGTAGACAAGACAGGGAAGATGCTTCCACCCCTGGGATGAATGGAGAAAACCAGTAGCTTTGTGCAGAGGCCTGGAGAGGGCTCTGTGGCCCATCCCCCCAGAGGAAGCCGCATTGTGTGACTCGAAGGAGTTTAATTCGCTGCACTTCACTGCCGTTACCAGGAACATTATTTTCTTCTGACCATTTTAAAGGACTTTTACAGTCCCTTTAGGACGAGGGCATTTCAGCATGTCTGCTCTCCTTGCTATCTTCACGCATGGGGGCTCCTTGGGAACCAGGAACACTCGGCGGAGTCATTTTGGGGGGAATGTTCCCACCTCGTCTGTCACCAGCCCGTTAGGTACCACAGGGGGCAAGTGTGTGCCAAGAAGGAACCGGACACGTAAGGTAGGAAAGCCTCGAGTTTCAGAGGCTTACAGTCCACGTGAAATGATGAAAACCGCATTTTTCTATATTGAGAGTAAAGAGATTGTCACATAATGAATAGATATCGTACTTATTTTTGTTAATTAAGTCACGCATATACTTACGCATGTCACACAATGGGCAACGGATTGTTTGTAAGAACTCAAATTTGCTGGGGCGTCTGGGTGGCTCAGTGGGTTAAAGCCTCTGCATTCAGCTCGGGTTGTGATCCCAGGGTCGGGCTCTCTGCTCGGCTGGGAGCCTGCTTACCCCTCTCTCTCTCTCTCTGCCTGTCTCTCTGCCTACTTGTGATCTCTGTCTGTCAAACAAATAAATTTTTTAAAAATCTTTAAAAAAAAAGAACTCAGATTCACAATTTCGACTTGTTCAAACCACAAGAAATCTGGTAGTTTTTTTCATGCATTCCCACGTCACATCTAGAAACACTGGTGACCTGCATGAATGTTCACTAGTAACAATGCTCTGTGTTCATAAAGGCCAGATGTTCTGTGGTGAGACAGTTTTCCAGGTAATCACGGTTTGGGCAGGAACGGGTTGCCTGTCGGCTCAGACGGGAGGGCTGTCCTCCGGGCACGCCGGTCTCACTCTTCATCAGAAACGAAGCACTCGCTCGTCCTGTAGGCGTTGGGAATGGAGACCTCGGGCGATTCTCCGGATGCTTTCCCATGCGATGCTGGTCTCTGTTCTTTGGCGCACGCTGAGAATTGAATTTCTCAGGTCTGCGGGGGAGAAGACATTTCCATCGTGTCGGGAAGCAGGTGGAGGTTCGCCCCTCCGTGTCCTGTGCGCGCGTCAACAGAGGCTCACGGTCGACGTGGCCACGTTGCAGAGAGCACCAGCGCGCTGAGCAGGGACGCGTCTTCGGGGAGCGCGACAAGCCACCTGGCTTCTCCGTCGTGAACTGGAGGTGACCCGGCTACCACGATTCCCTGCCTCAAAAGTCGTTCCTTTGAATTCACCGGACGTAAAGCAGTGAATCATTTCTTTTTTTTTTCATAAGATTTTATTTATTTATTTGACAGGCAGAGATCACAAGTAGGCAGAGAGGCAGGCAGAGAGAGAGGGGGAAGCAGGATCCCCGCTGAGCAGAGAGCCCGATGCGGGGCTCGATCCCAGGACTCTGGGATCATGACTCAAGCTGCAGGCAGAGGCTTTAACCCACGGAGCCCCCCAGGGGCCCTGGCTGAGCCATTTCTGTTCAGACTCTTCAACCTGCCTTCCCGTTCCCTGTCTGGGTGGTGATCGGGATCTGCCAGCGATGGCCCATCTCAAGTGGTTTTTCTTGCTCACAAAATGTCAGTCATTTCACCTGAGATGTAACAGCTGCTTAGCCCATGGGTTTAGGTAAGTAAACGACGGCCTTGAAGTGGAATATTAACGGTTTTCATATGGAGAGTTAGAATTGTTGAACATGCTTGTGTTCTAGAAGAAACTAGTCGATTCGCAAGCAATGGTAGATGGGATAAGCGTTTGTGAAACAGAAGCACAAAGACAGCAAACCAGAGAAGAACGGGTCTATTTTGGAAGATCAGCCCTTGGCTTGCTTTCTGCCCCAATGCTTTTAGGGATGCACACCTCCCTCCCTCCGACCCTTCTCTCCTTCCAGGGACAATCCCCAGGAGCCCGAGGCAGCGTCCTTCGAGGGAAGTCAGTGAATGCTTACCAACGCCTGTTCCTATACGGCATCACCAGAGATGGTCCTAGAACCCAAGGTCCTTCTAGGGACACAGCAGACATAGAGCGTCTTCCCACAGCTGCGTGGTTCGGGAAGACGGCCGCAGACCACGGGAGCAGCTGACCGTCACTCTCCCGTTGCCTCCACGGCTCCTGCGTCCACCAGCTTTGTGCCCTCATCCTTGTGCACGGTCTGCGGCACTCCATCCCTTTCCACATTCCTCCCCACATGTGTTCCTACAGATGCAGCATGCCCTAAGCATCATGACTGCAGAAAAATCGGTGTGGGTTATAGGTACCATGCATGGTCTTCAAAGTGAAATGAGCAACACATCATTCTGGCAGCTGGAAAATTTGCCCTCGGTGCGCTCAGGTAGGACTATTCTCAAAAAGCCCTCGCCCCCTGACCTGTCATCTCTTCATCTAGCAGAACTCCCTCCTGCACTAATCCATTTCCTCTGCGATAGGCTCAAATGTCTCCACAAACTCGGGGCCATTGCTGACTTGGGGTTCCCAGACTCAGCCGCCCCAGCTTCTCTCCTCAGTCTGCCCTTCCCAATACCTCCACAGTGTAGGTTTCTGGACTCTGCCGCCCCACCCGGTGTCCTCCTGCACCTGCTCCTAAGCCCTCCCCTCTTAATTCCCAAATCATGGACCAAATGTCTGGACTAAAGAGTAGTGTCAAGAGTAATGTCAGTACCCCCGGTTCCCCTCCACACCAACAGCCCAGTTGCACAATAGCACAACCAGTGTTACATGAGCACCCTGAGAGGTGAGAAGAAGACAGGCAGCTGGGGGCCCCCAGAGCACTAGGAAGTGGCACCTGACAGCAGGATGCCTTTTTTGGACAGACTCATTGTGTCCCAGTAACACCACGAGCACAGACCAGGGGTTGCGGGCGGGCTGGAGGGGAGCAGTCGCTGTGTAAGCGGGTGAACGGGGGCCCTACTCCAGCAGGTGAAATAGCAAGTTGGAGTGGGGAGTTGACCTCCAGGCCCTTCCTGGGAGCCAGGATTAGCCCTGGTGGGAGAGGGCACACCTCCTGTCCCCAGGAGCCCATTACTCCTTCCTGGCACCCCGGACCCTCTCCTCACCTACAGTGGGCATCCAGCCTTCTCGGGCTGACCAACTTCTGCAGCCCCTGGACATGCACACTCCTCCCTCCCCGTGTGGCTCCCACAGCTTCTCAGGGCCTGTGGCCGGCGTGTGCCAGCCCGGGCCTCCCTTCTCATTACCCACCACCCCATCACATCAGGAGTGCTGTCCCCAGTGGAAAACTGCCCGTCCTGGGCTCCCATCCCTCCTGCGCTGTCCCCCAAATGTACTCAGGTGTCCCAGAGAGCAATTATATTTATCAGGACTTAAGCATTAATCACGTTTATTCTTACTAGCTTCGTTACAACACGATGACATTTTCCCATTATAAAATTCACATTTTCTTTTATTTCTTAAAATTCTTTGCATATTTCTTTTCCCTTCCCCTCCTCTCTGGCTTACCTCTATTTTCCCACTTAAACCCTCTACTGAGGAGCCCTCTGACCCTTAAAATTGCTCAATTACCTGATCTGTTATATCTTCCAAAGATACGGCGGCTTTCCCACCCCCAGTGGTCTTCCTTCCCGGGTTGCTTCCTGGCCAGTGGATAAGAAGGTGAATGTAGCCAAACACCCTGACAAAATGTCTGTGGGGTACAAAAGAATCATGACTCTTACCACTTCTCTAGCTGGTAGGAAGCTGAGGAGCCTTCTTATGTAGTTAGGATACCTTCCTTTACAGAACCCCCTGATTTTTATTTTTCCTACCAAGGAATTCTCTTTTCACTTTAACAGTAAAAACCCATGAATTTCAATAAAAACAGTCATCAGGAAATGACCCTAATCATTTTGCCCCTGGATGGCAAAAACATCCTTTAGTACTACCTTGTAGAAAAGAGCTTCCTAATTTGCATTCAGTGCATTTGTATGGGAGCCTTCCTAGGAATATTATTTTTAACAGCAGCAACTTGAAATCCATCAAAATGTTCAATATTAGAAGAATGGTTAAAATTAATTCCGTTATTCAAATTACAGGAAATATATAGCAAGCTCCGTGTAACGTGGGGACTTGCTATGGTCTAGTTCAGAAGGTAAGATCATGTTATCACTGCACTTAGGTAAAAAAGCACTAAGTGTGTCAAAGACTGTTCATTACCAGGCGCTTTACACCAGACACTGGTGGATGTCACTCACTACTCACCCAGCTCCACATTCTATCCACATCCGCAAATGTTCCTTGAACTGTGCAAGCGATGTCTCCCAAATGCGAAAGAACCTGAGTGTGGATGTGTGTTAACAGGCTCTTCTGCCTGCTCCTCTTCCTGGTGGGTTGTCCAGAAGCTTGACTACCTCAAAGCTGTGTGTAGTCGCCAAACTGCCGGTACCGTAGCAGAGTGTCACTAGCCCCTGTGAGGAGCCTGGCCCTTGCTCCCATGTGCAAGCTGGGGGCTGTCTCCAACCATTGCGGTGTAGACACAGATGGTGCCAACAGTGGGGTGGGGTTCTGACAGCAGCCCCCAGAGCACCTACAAACCATGTGACAAAGCCAAGTCCCGACTGTACCGTGGAGTCCTAAACCTTTTTAGACAATAGCCCTGTGGAAGATCTGGAGAAGCCTATACACACTCTGTAGGAGTAACGTGTTTAAGTATTTAACCAAGATGCACCGGATTACAAAAGAAGCCAATTGTATTGAAATCCAGTTATCTACAAAGAGGCAACCCACAGAATGCGAGAAGATATTTGCTAATGACAGTACAGACAAAAGGCTGATATCCAGGATCTATAAAGAACTTCTCAAACTCAACACACACAAAACAGATAATCAAAAATGGGCAGAAGACATGAACAGACACTTCTCCAATGAAGTACATACAAATGGCTATCAGACACGTGAAAAAATGTTCATCATCACTAGCCATCAGGGGGATTCGACTCAAAACCACATTGAGATACCACCTCACACCAGTTAGAATGGCCAAAATTAACAAGACAGTAAACAACAACTGTCGGAGAGGATGTGGAGAAAGGGGAACCCTCTTACACTGTTGGTGGAACTGCAAGTTGGTGCAGCCACTTTGGAAAACAGTGTGGAGATCCCTTAAGAAATTAAAAATAGAGCTTCCCTATGACCCTGCAATTGCACTGCTGGGTATTTACCCCAAAGATACAGATGTGGTGAAAAGAAGGGCCACCTGTACCCCAATGTTCATAGCAGCAATGGCCACGGTCGCCAAACTGTGGAAAGAACCAAGATGCCCTTCCACGGATGAATGGATAAGGAAGATGTGGTCCATATACACTATGGAGTATGATGCCTCCATCAGAAAGGATGAATACCCAACTTTTGTATCAACATCGACTGGACTGGAGGAAATTATGCTGAGTGAAATAAGTCAAGCAGAGAGAGTCAATTATCATATGGTTTCACTTATTTGTGGAGCATAAGGAATAACAGGGAGGACATGGAGAGATGGAGAGGAGAAGTGAGTTGGGGGAAATTGGAGGGGGAGATGAACCATGAGAGACTGTGGACACTGAAAAATAATCTGAGGGTTTTGGAGGGCAGGAGGTGGGGTTGGGTGAAACTGGTATTAAGGAGGGCACATATTGCATGGAGCACTGGGTGTGGTACATAAATAATGAATTCTGGTACACTGAAAAGAAATTTAAAAAATAAAAAATTAATTAAAAAAAGAAATCCAGTTATCTATACACTAAGAAAAGTATTTAATAATAACAGATATCATCAGCCCATTACATAACAAGATCTAGCAATGAGCCTTTTCCTCCATGACTACTATGAAATTATCTGAAATTTCCATTAGGAACAAAGAGGTAGATGCTGTTTTTAATACTGTGATTTGTTTTCTATGTTTTAATACTGTGATTTGTTTTCTACTAAAAGGAAAGGCTGGATTTTAGGTTGAAATTAGTAAAAACAAGAAGACATTTTTTTTTTCCCATCCAAGTTTACAGAATCCTCCACAGACTCAGGATGGGGTGCTCTGTGGACACCAAGTTGAGCATCGCTGCCCACTGAACCATGTGTGTGTCCTTTCCTTGAGTTCCTTTATGGTTGGTCACAGCAAGCTTGCCCTGTGATTCCAAGTCTGATGAAGACATGTTCTGAGTAGAAACCTTTGATTGTCCCAGCTTTTCCTAGGACACATGTGTGAGTCCTTACCCTCTGGCACCATGTTCCTGAACCAAGCCATACACCTGCCCATTCACCAGGTGTGAACCTCGTAGAGGCCACCTGGCTGAGAGATCGGTGGCCCATCCATCACTTGGGTTCTACAAACATGCCCAGATGTCTTATTCCCAGGGCTGGAGAGCAAGTTCCAGCCATAAGCCTGACTGAAAAGATTTAAATAACCAAGAAAAATGGAGGAAAACATAACAGAAGGAAGAGAGGTGTGGACCTCAGGAGAGTAATTCTCCAGTGATCTACTGCAGGAGGCTGGAAGGACTAACCAACCACAGCAAGACTTGTTTTCGTCTTGAGAATTTGTCACTGTAACTCCACAGCACATCCCTGCATGGGAATCCAGAGCTTGGGGAGCGTTAGTCTAACAAATCATCTCCACCTCACGGAGAAGACTAGATTCAAAAAGGTGCCGAT
Organism: Mellivora capensis; assembly: GCA_004024625.1. Classification (NCBI taxonomy): domain Eukaryota; kingdom Metazoa; phylum Chordata; class Mammalia; order Carnivora; family Mustelidae; genus Mellivora; species Mellivora capensis. Next base: position 9,006 of record PISX010005246.1, read on the forward strand.
TTTAACAGCTTTACTGAAATACACACCTCTATGCACCTCATTGTAAGGTCAAATAATGATTCCAAGCAAAGGATGCAACCTTTCAAAACCTCAAAAGTCATCCCCGCTTTCTTTCCCTCTTTGCCTACTTCAATTCTTAAGAAACTCCCAGCAAACAAGGAGACTTGCAGTCTGCTATCACTTAAGAAGAAGCTCATCAAATGACAAATACCAGCGCATTGCCTGATTGGACTCATCAGTCAAGTGGAAATATTTATAGAAGAAAATCAATATGTGTCACTATACATTGGTTTTTAGTTATAAGAAGTTATCTCAGATATTTTTCTACCCATAAAGCATTTCATAAAAAAATGTTCAATAAAGTCACAGCCATGTTGTCCTTTACCATGACTGAGTGCTTCGGATTTAATGCGCCAAGTTACCAGACGCATCTTCACGAGAGCCGAACGCCGCTGGTCTCATGGCATTAAATGCATCATCACGATGAGTCATACTCATAAAATGCTTTGTTTATGAAACTCAGTAAGTAAGAGGGGATGATGGTGTGCTCTGAAATAGCTTACCATTGAAAACAGCTTGATAGTGACTGGTCTGTCTCTGTCCATGATATATACTCATGTCATACCTACATGTTATGCCAATAATTTGTTTTCTTGAAAAATAGACCAGAGCATGCTAATCCTTCACTGTGAAAGCAGCACAACATATGAAACTGTTTAGGTGAGGTAATCGGGTAACAAACATCTTTTCTTACTTATATAAGAAATAATTTATAGTATTTTTGGTTGAGGATAACGCCCGCATGCATGGGGGCTGTCCCTCTAATGAGGGAATAAGCACGATTCGTGTTGGCAGGAGAAGCACAGCACACTTAGACCACATGTCTGGGGTTTTTTTTGTTTGTTTTTAAATAAGTTTACTCCAACCTCAGCAAAATTGGTATTTACGTAGTTCTTCCAACAAATGGGCCAATATCCAATGTCTAACCGGGATCACTGCAGGTGGCTAGGAGGAAGCATGAAAGAAAGCAAACAGAAGTCAGGAAACATACCCAAAATGACACCCTCGATCCCTTCCCCGTACTTGGCAGGTAACAGGTGATACTACTAGTGTTCTTTGTGAAAAAGCTAAAATTCTTCATGAAAACTAAATGGTCTTCCCCGAATCATCACAGAAGAATGATGGGAAGGCTCCTGCACTGTCCATGGTATACTAGTTTCTTACTGATATGTTCTTCCTGGAGAAAAGTCTATAAACCTCGTTGAAGAGAATTCGGTTTTCTGTCACTACCTACATTAAAACAATCACTTTGTTAAGCTACTGAAAGTAGAGCCCTAGACTGTGGGAGGAGGTAGAACTCCTGGAGGCCCCCTCAGGTGAGGAGACGAAACCCAGAAAAGGAAGTTAGTAGAATTCCCTCAGAATATTTGACCAAATACATTGGCGTGTGTCCCTAGAAACCATAGGTTAATAATGCTTTTGTAGATGCTAGCAAAAGTAGTTCTCTATTTTGTGTAAGATATATGAAGTTTCTGACAAATGCTTTCATTTTGTAGTGAGAGAGAAAGACAAATGCACAGTCACGGAGGTCACATAACTCAGGGACTACTCAACTCAGGGATGTATTATTACATTTCATAGTAAATAATGAAAATGCCTTGATACCACAGAGTGAAGAAAAAGATTTAGCCCAGAAAGCGTCTGTGAATGCACCCATTAAGAGAACAAATGATCCAGGTCATTTCCTTAGCTTTATTACTAAGCCAAAAAACAATTCTATTAAGTGAAACTAAAATTTAGAGATAATGGTTTCTTTGCTTCAGAGCAGAAAATATCTAACTTTTCACTTGGAAAATTTCTCGGAGATGATTGCGGCATAATACAGTTTGCATTTCCGGACACCTAGTGGAATGCCTCCAATCGAGTGGTGTTGGCTGGCCCCAGGTATGTGATTTCCAGTGGGTCCCTACAGAGGTCAGAGTTCAGTGTCAAGGTCAAAGGTAGCGCCCTTAGTGTGTAGACTCCCAAGAGAGAAATTCACTGACATGCCAAGAGCCACCTGCAGAGACTGATAAAATGTGAGCAAACACCATGTAAGTCCTCACCATATTGATTCTTCCACTTAGAAAACATGAGAATCTACTGGCACTCACGTGTGAATGGAATTTTTTTTTCCTGTTTCTAGGTGTCTAGAAGTAATTAACAAAAGGGGAAGCCAAGCTTCCCACATGCCTTTGGCATTTCGGATCATCAGGCCCACTATACCTTTTATAAGGAAAATCGTAGGTAGGTCTATGTTCGTTGTAACATGTCTCATGTCCTGTAATATTTAGTGGAATGTTCTTTGATGTTCCACCTATTTCTTAATGCATCAGACAGTTACTCTTCAGTCTGAAGAAATGTTCACTTCAGTTCAGAAAAGCAGCCACATCCCCCATATAGATGAGCCTTCTTCTTTACCAGTGCAGGGCGCGTAAGTCCTCGGAAAATTTGAACCAAACCACGTGACACCAACAATAACACAAGTGTTCTTCGGAACTGAAGAAATGTAATTCGGGAGTTTGGGTCAACTTAATCTTCTTGGTTCCCTTTTGGGGAAACTTAAAAAACAAAACAAAACAAAAAACCTAACAAAGTTTTCTCAAGTATTATTTGATAAATTTTGGAGAGTTTTAGAACAAGAAAATGCATATCAGCATCTCGCAAAAGCTGAACTTACATGAGAAAGGAACCATGACCTCCCCTCCTCTGTTCAAAGTGCCATCTCTACAGTAGTTCTCAAGAAAGCAAAATGGGAGACAGAATGATGAAACCAGTCCTTTGTACAGTCTTTCTATTTCAAACATGTTTGCCTTTAGCAGTTTCTCCTCTCCTTCCCACCAAAAGAGATCAATGTTATTAAAATAGCCACATATATGGGATTTTTTTTTTTCTGAGATCCCCACCTAGCAATTGGACACACGCTACCTACCCTGGGCTGAGCCCTTGTTGTGTGCCAGGTGGCTGCAGGCACCTTCCAGTTGTCACGGGCCCCAGGACATGGAGGCTCCAGGACCTGGGCTGGGAAGCAAGAGATCAGAGCGCCCCACAGGGACAGGCTGGGCTAGCAGGGCAGGCGGAGGCCCAGCGCCTGCCCATAACAGACTTCGTGTTTGAACTTCAAGGAAAGAATAAAAACAATGTCTTTACGTGAGAAAGATGATGGGTCAAACACATAATTTGGTCTTCCAAGCATTGGTGAAATTGAAGAAAAAGCTGTATTAAAAACCACAGAACAAATTTTTATCCCTTGAAATGAAGCAAAAGGTTAAGGGGAAGAAACATGAAGAGAGCATATAGAGGTCAAAGCATATTACATACAAATTAATGTGACAGGAAGGATGAAAATTGAATTTTAAAATGTCATCATCTCATCCTGAAATAAAGCTTGTAAGAGGGACATTGAAGAAAAGGGGACTTTGAAAAATGAACTCTGAGATGCTAGCACATTATTTGCATAGCCTGCCGCAGATATAAACCCCAGATGCGTATGTTGGAGCCATCATTCCCCAAGGAAGGTGGATGTGATTGTGTCAGGACATGTGAGAGGCAGATCAAGCCTCAAGACTCACGAATGTGTGTGTGGGCACAGAGTTTACATATTACAGAACTAAGAAACTGTGTCTCTCAAATGTTCATTTTGATTGTCCTGGATGGAATAATGTATATTCCTTCTTAGGTTAATTTAGTCCAGTGCTGTCTAGGGGAATAGATATCAAGATTAAATATTTTGATATTAAAATAGTATTTGAATCGTATAGCATCATCCCGGTGAATAATTCAATTTTAAAACTTGTGTCTTCTTTGTTAGTATAATTTTTGTGAGGTTGGGAAACCAGAACCCAACAATTAATAGACTTTGAGGCCTATTGGAATTACCTAACTAATGTCTGATGATCAAATCTTTTTCTGTCTGAATTCCTGCTACCTGCATGTGCATGTGGAAAACACGCTCTATATTTATGACGACGGCATTTGTCAATCGCTTTTGTTAATCTATAGGGAAGTAGAGAACAAATTTAAGACAGGAGCCGGTGGGGCTGCCGTAGGTGAGGGGAACACGGGAGGATTCTATGTGAAAAATTCTCTTAGAGACATTTGGAAATCAAAGGAGCAAAAGCAAAATGACAAATAAGCCATGTCCTCCAGTTCTTGCTGCACAGGGTGAGGATTTTGGCGTGTTCGACCCTGCAGCTCGGTAGAGCCGACAGAGTCCAGTGAAGGGGGCATTTGGGGTCACACGCCCGCTTGGTGGCTGTGGTCCAGTGTGTCATTCTCCACTACAAGGCATGGCCCTCCTCCCAACCCTTGTGCCGTGATTCTCTCCTCCATGTTTTCCACGAAATCCACGTGGCATCTTTTCCTGCAATAGGGTCTCTAATGCATACTGTCTCCTGGGTCATGAGGTCCTTCACCCACTTAGGCTGGCAGCCTTTCTTACGTCTTAGTTATAAGTTGAAGCAATATCCCTTGACACGGAATATTCTGTCTCCAGAACCCAGGAGACCCAGGGATTATTATTCCTTCTTAGCAGTGAGAGCTGAAGGTTGGGATGAGCTGTCTATTACCTTGAATGGGTCCCCCCCCACCCCTGGCCTTCTAGCCACTCTACCAATATGGTGGCCCCCTAAATCTTTGTAAGACTTAGCTCACACCCTCTCAGGCGTGCATGTCTTACAAGGACTTCCTGTGTGCCAGCCGCTTCCTGCCCATTTGGTCCAAATTGCACGACGTCATCCCTCCAGGGCACCCAGTTCATGTCCGGCTGAACCAGGTCTGTGTGGGCTACCTCATTGCGGAGGTGGAAACCACAGCCCTAGTGTGGGAGTATAAATGCCTGCTGGCACCCTTCCCAGGGAATGCTCTGCCTCTGACCCTCCTTCTGATGGAGATGGACACACAGACACCCGGTCACTGGCCATACGCCGTGTGTCCAAGGCTGTGAGAACCTGCACCAACAAATACCTCCATCTGGAACATTGCCTGTAGGATTGGGTGGCCCATGTGTCTCTGGTCTTGGTCAGCACCGGAGGATGAATTAAATGGAGAGGAAGGCCACCATCCTGCATACTTTAGGTCCTTTAGGGTGGCACCGATTTCTGGCCCCTCCCCAGGTACAGTATGGCTCTAATCCGATCTCCCTGTTAGCATGGGCACATCCTCCCAGTTTTCACTTAACCTTCCAAACAGGATTCAGTGCAGGGGTTGGGTTCATTACCAAGTATACATTTGGGGCCAGGGAAAAGACCACCAGGGTCAATGAACCTCTGTAGGCACAGTCTGGGCAGGGCTCCATTTGCCCTTGTGTGTTCTCACTCCTCAGGGGGCCAAGGTGGAGCATCATTATCCTGGCTTCGGTATCATGTGAGCCCCGTGCCCAAGCATCCTGGCAACTGTGGGAGGCCCTCCTCTACCTGTGTGCAGGTGCTCAGCCTCCTGGAGGCCCCTGTGTGGCAAGGTGGAGTAACACTACTGTGTGCGCTCCCCATGGTTGTACGATCCTTCCCCTGGGGACACAGCCTCTGAGCCATGGGCCTCTGAGACTGAAGACTAGTTCAGATCTAGGGACTGGGAGAGTGACTGGGACTATTTGCTGGGACAACTGCCCTCACCTCCTGCCGTCCATTGCTAATTTAGTTTTACTGCAGAGATAGAGCATCACTGTTGCTGCCTGGCGGTCCCTCCCGCGGTCAGGACAGCCGTGTCCCGTTCACCATCTGCACGTTGCCCTGGAACTCTGGGACTGTGATCACTGTCACCAGGTGGCTTAAGATGGTCCCCTCCAGCCCTGGCTGTGCTGGGGTCTTACGCTCTTCATTGCTGGCTAACCCCAGTTCAGCAAAACAGCTCCCAACATCAGAGTAAAAGTCAGCGATTTTAAACCCATCTCAAATCAGCTACTTACTGAATTAAATCCCATCAGCGTTTTTGTCAACCCCAGGACGTAAACATTCTTGCTGCTGTTGGTCCCACACCAGTATCCATCCCGGAGCCTGAAAGGTGAGTTTAAATCTGAAAGGTGAGCTGCTTAACTCCAGGAACACCCTGGGCACCCTCAGACTCGCGGATTTGGCCAACATCACCAAGAACGAGTCCAGAGCGATTGTCGGTGGCCACAGCAAGGGTCCTGGTGCCAGTTCCCACCCCTCTCCAGGTGCAGGTGCTATTCTGGTTTTCTCAACACCATTGCCAGTCCAGGTGGAGGGCAGAGCCAGCACGCACTGGTTACAAGGAAATAGTGGCCACAGACCCTCCACACATGCCACAGTCCTGATGCCACGTTTCAGGGTTGTGGTGCCTCATCTCATGGTCTTGATGCCACGTCACAGGGTCGTGATGCCACACCACGGGGTCGTGATGCCACACAATAGGACACAGGCCACATGTGGTGTGGCCACGAAGGAGGCCGAGGCCTAACTGGATTATGTCCTAAAATTCAGTGGGGATTAAGATAACTCAGTGGCAAGTGATCAGAATGTTTTTTGCCCTTAGAGCATGACTTGTCCTGCTCTAACCTTCCATTTCATGGGAGCACCATGGATCTTATCTTGAAAGTTTTGGGTTGCTCCTTATTTTTTTTTTTTAAGATTTTTATTTACCCATTTGACAGACAGAGATCACAAGTAGGCAGAGTCAGGCAGAGAGAAAGGAAGCAGGCTCCCCGCGGAGCAGAGAGCCGGATGTGGGACCCAATCCCAGGACCCTGAGATCATGACCTGAGCCGAAGGCAGAGGCTTAACCCACTGAGCCACCCAGGCGCCCGGGTTGCTCCTTATTTTGAGCTCTTTATCATAAACACAACTATTTACCTGTTAGGTACAGCCTCCCTTCTCCCACTTACTCCCCAACTATTTTAAATGCATGGTTCCTTTCGATCTCCCTTTCACGCCCTGCAGTGATTTTATTGCACAAGACCACCTTAGGGTGGGAAGGAGTACGGCGGGTGGGCTGACCTCCTGAGTTTCTTGGGATGCTGGAACACTCTCTTTCCTCCAGTGGGCAATTGCTGACTTGGCCAAGCCATGTCGCTTTTACTCAATCTAGAGCCAGAAATCTAGACAAACACCACACCGAGTAATTTCTTGCAGCTGTTTTCTCTACATTGCTGCTTGTGAAATAAATCAGTCTGAGGAATTTTTATGGTGTCAGAGGTCACACGAGAAGCATCAGCGTCCCTCGGTTCAAGAACAGGTTAAATGTGCAAGGATCCTGATGACATTAGTTTAATCCTTATTTAGCCACGGTGATTCGAAAACAGAAACAGGAAGTATTCTAAATTAATTTACAAAGCGCTCTGGTTCTCAGTGTCTGAAGAAATACAGCTTCCACAGCTGTAGCCAGAACGGGTTCACCTCTGAACTCCGGCAGGTCGTAAGTGGGGACCCACGGCTGAGAGCCGTCGTAAGGTGAAACCTGGCAAACAGGAGACCTTCCAACGAAAGCCCTAGGACGAGTGTCCCAAATAAAAGGGATTTTGGTGTCTGAGGGAGAATAACCCTTCGTTCCGGTCTGATCTCCCCATCAGTTTGTTGGAGGAAGGAACCTTCCAATGCTAGAGATGTTCTCGTGGGGATGGTGTTTGTTCTGATGCACGTGGTTTTGTGGATCTGTGTGCAACAGAGGGGCAGAACATGGATGCACGACATCCGTGCTCCCCGTGCCCGTCCCAGACTGGTGTGCAGAAGCGCTCTTCTTTCTCGAAGAGAAATGCACTTGAGCAGACGTTACTGAGACCTAACTATTCTGCTGCTAATTCTGCGGGGGAGATGGGAGGAGAGCAAATCATGTCGTCAGACGCTCCGTTCCCTGGATCCCTCTGAGAGGCACCTTTTCTTCCCAAGTGACGACGTGCTGTGGGCAGCCTTCAAGTAGGGAGATCATCCAGTCCCGGAGGCCGTCAAAAGCAGGGGCGTCTCCCCAGCAGAAGTGCTATTGAAGTGCAAGGGCCGATGAGCAGGTGCCGCTGGCTGGGGGGGTCCTGGAGGCTGGAAGAGCCGGGAGAGAGACCCAGCTGCCGAGCAGCAGGCGTCAGGATGTTGGCCCCTCGGTTCCGCCAGCTTCTGCACACGTTCTCCCTCACGGTGTTCAGACTCCAGGAGGCCTGTCTGACACCCTGATGTTGGCCTCGAGACCCCGAACAGAGGACCGGGGGAACCCACTCCTTCCGACCCGCAGAGCTGCGTGTGATAAACGGGTTGTTTATGTGGCTGCTTCTGTAGCAGTGACCCAGGGATCCAGAAACTTCTCGGCATGGAGCTGCCCCCTCAGGAAGGTCGGCTTCTAAAGGCCGAGCAGAAGAGGATCTGGAGGGACATTTTTAAGGAAGGCCTTCAAGTTCGTTGGCTGAGCTCACTCACATGGCTGGGAACAGGGTCGTCCTGTCGCCCCGAAAGAGCCAAAGTGGCAGATCCTTGAAGTGTCTCTTGACTCATATAAACTGGTAGGTGCATCTCTTCTCTGGTTCCATGCACTCAGACACCTGCCTTCTTTCTTGATTGCTTAACAATTTCTGCAAATTTAGTGACTTACAAAAGCACACACTTATTAGCTCAGTGTCCCTGGGCCAGGAGTCTGGTTGTGAGTGAGCCAAGCCCTGCTCAGGGTCTGACGAGGCTGAAATCAAGGTGTGGGACACGTTGTCCTGATCACTGAAGCATGAGGTCCTCACACCGAAGCTGGCAGAGCTCATGTCCATGAGGCTGCCCCTCTGAGCCTTCTGGTCTCTTGCTAGCTGCTGGGTGGATGGCTCTCGGCATCCAGAGGCCGTCTTCAGGCGCCTGCCCCGTTGGGTCCCCCCAGCAGGTCACACGTGCTTGCTAGTGTCCTGAGGCCAGGAGAAGGATCCCCTTCCAGCTACAACAGAGCCGCGTAGAAGCGGGCATGGTCTTGGATGGACGAGACCATTACGCTCCCCCCAGGCTCAGGCAAGGAATCACGCAGGGCGTCTCCACCGGTTTGCGTGTCCAGGGGGCACCTCAGAATCCTGTCTGCCACACTTCTGCAGCCTGAGTGCCACCAGGGGAGACAGACCAAGACGCTATAGCACCGGAGGGAACCCCTGGCATTCCTGTGCCCTTGACTGACTCCTGTGTCCGAGCAACAGAACTCCACGGGCTGCGGAGTCACTGTCATGCTTTCGATACCTTATCTGTCCGTAAAGCCACTCATCCATTCATTCATCACTCATTCATTCGAATGCGCAGGAGACACCAGCATCGATGCTAAGATTACACAAGTGAACAGAACTAACCCCGCTCTTGTCTTCAGGGAAACGCAACTACGCACATCCTTAAAGCTGAGGAGGTTTGTGTCTGCCTGTGTACATGTGTAAACACAACAATCCGTGAACAGTCTAATGGACGTGGCTCTTAGCAAGTAGCCCAGGCCAACCTGCTCTTCTGTCACAAAGCCCAGGGCCCTTTGTGTCAAATGATATTTTATTCTGATAATTCAAGCGATACTCATATTAAGCTTGAAGCTAAGTTTATTTGTGTTCTTACAATGCCTTGTACCACTAGTCTCATGGAACCGAGTAGTCCCCCCGTTGAGTCCTATCCATGACCTTACATCACAGACACTGTGTATTGTAAATAACACACTTGCAAAATTACCACAACTCCACGGGGTAAACAGCTCGACCTTACTCACTTGTGCTCGATCTGGAGCAGAAATGTGACTCTTCTAATATAGTTTCAAATGTCTGTTCGGTCCTCAAAGAATTATTAAATTAAAGGGAAGGCAGGCAGTTGAGGATTCCTGCCCATGAAGCTCCATTAAGTGTTTGCAGAGAATTAGAGACGTCGGGAAACAGTGCTCACGCCACCGAGCTAGGCAGGTCACCCGACCCTGGGCTCCTGTCCCGCGTGACTCGGCCGTCTGGAGCCTTCAGAGCAGGTGCACCTCTGACACTGTTTTGCATCCTGTTGGAATTGCAGATAGGATATCAGTCCCGCTGAGACTCTCCAGAAAGGAGAGACACTGCAAGCTGCAGACATAGTGCTTCCAAGGGAGCCCCTCAGCGGATCTGCAAACTGATTTTATGTTAGAGCTTGTTCTGGGCACAAAAACATAAGATAATCATTGATGCATTTTATTTAACCCATAAATTCCCATCACTTCATTTCTGTTACAATAGGAAAGGTGTTTATTTTGCTGCTGTGTTTCCCATTTAATATCCATTGACCTTTAACTTGCATGCAGATGATGACCCTTCCCCGGCCCCTCCCTTGGTGTGTGTAATTTTCTCTTTCCCTATATTTGCTCCCTTTGGTGGATGTTCGTCCCTGTTTGAGTGTTAACTCACAGAGACAATTAACTGTGCCCTATTGACCAAGGCTGTAGGAGTCGGGTCCTTCACGTAAGAGACATTTGACACCCTCGGACAGAGAAATAAGCTCACAGGTGCAGAAAGTATCTCGTAATATAAACACCAAGTATTCCATGGCAAGAAGAGTTGACGAGGCTCTCTTCCCTGTGAAGTGATCCGTTTGAGAAGCAAAAGTGTCACATGATCAGCGAGGCGACCAGCTACGTTCAAGGTGTGATTCTTATGATAAGAGGGTGGAGGCCCATCTGGACCAGCAACATGCCCAGGGTCTCCCGTTGTGAGATGTTGTGGACCCCAAGTCTAAGACTTGTCCTCTGGAATGCATGCGCTGGTGCCTGGGCAGAACTGAGTTTGGATTTCAGGAAGAGAGAATTTCAGGGTCCGTGTGTCTCTAGGGTTAGAGACAATGCATGCAAGTGTGCATGGACGAGTCTCCTGCTCCGTGCTGCGTTTCTGGGTGACCAGAGTGTTGGGGGTCTCCCTCTTGCTCGTTAGGTCTAAGCGACAGACTGCATGACTCTCTGTGACCTACGTACAGACTTTGCCCAAACTCTGATCCTGTGGACGTGCTACTTTTTAAAGTTTGCTGTTATGTTGACGAGTTATAAAACTTAACAGAAATTTCAGGTCTATCGCTGGTCAAGGGCCATGGCCCCGCTTCTCCGATACTCGGTCCCCGTTACTCTGTGACGCATGCAGGTGAGGCGGCCTTCTCCCTTCTGTCCACTGCTGTTCGCCCAACTGTCCCCCCAGTTCACCCGTCAAAGCTCTAACTCCCAGTGGGACTGCACTTAAAGGTAATTAAGGTGAAATGAGGTCATAAAGCGTCGGCCTCAGTGCAGCAGGACTGGGGCTTCACGATCGAGGAAGATCTCTCCCTCGGCTTCCTGTATCTCCCTCTCGTCCTCCACACGAGGACACAGGAAAGAACAAAACCCCAACAAACAAGCCGTGAAACCTCCTCTTGTATGAGGAGACTGGTTCTTCCTTGAGGCCTTTCCCATCCAAGAACTAACCAGGCCCGACCCTGCTTAGCTTCCGAGGTCAGACGAGATTGGGCGCGTTCACGGTGGTATGGCCGTAGACTCCTTGAGGCCTTTCAAGAAGACCTCTTGTGCTTCCAGTTTGCTCCACTCTTTTTTCTAGCTCTTAAGTAATTTTTGAATGTGTTGTAATATGTAAGAGATCTTTGTGTTGTGATTGCCAAATCCAAGACTCTCACCAAACCTGGAACCTCGCAGGGATTCCTAAAGCGTGCGGCACCTACCTCGGCCCTGTGCCCCCGTTTTCCAGCTCGCTGAGGAGACAGCTTTCAGGAGGGACACACCTGGGATGTGAGCTGTGTGTGTGTCAGTTCTAAAGGGACAAGAAGCCACTTGTAACTAACAGATTCTTAAATTTTTTGTGTTTAAACACATTAAAGTGAAAATATCATATGCAAAGTTTCTGCCAATTTGGGGCATATAACATTGCATTAACATCAAATTTTGAATTATTTCATCCTTTCTTACAATATTTAATTCATTGTACCTGCTAGGTTGGTGATTAAAAAGAGTGTGAATGAATAGAACATTCCTTTTTAGCTCAAGTAGTTGGTATAGATTCCAAGGAAGAAATAGGATATATGTATCCTAAGGTAGTAAAATAACAAATTCAATAATATTTATTTATTAAAATTTTAAATAAATAAATAAATTTTATTTAAATAAATATATGTATATTTATGTATAAATAAAAATAAACATAATTTAAATTTTAATATATAAATTCTATATATGTTTAAATTTCATATATAAGTATATATACATTTTAAATATATAATGAAAATATATAATGTCGTATAGTCATGATATTACATATTATTATTTAAAAGTGAATTTAACAAATCAAAGAAAATAATTTAATAACAAATTAAGACCTAGGAACGCTCATTAGTTCAATGACTTAACTCCGAGGAGTGACGATGGAGGTTAATGTCTCCCTGGCGCTGACGCATGAGACACGTCTGTGAGGCGAGCGCTGCTGCCGCTTCCCTTTGAGCTCCCTCCAGCATTTGCCTACTTCCTTCTGCTCCTCACAGGATTTCCCTATTGTAGTTATTAAACTAGGGCATGATGGAATTAATTGCCTGATTGCAATCTAATGAAAGTTTCTTTTTAATTCTCTTTCTGAGAGATTGGTTTTCAGCGTTTGAAAATAAACAGATTCTCCAGTTCTTTAAGCTGTAGTGACAGCTGTTGTATTCTGGATTTTTCAGTTTTTTTGAGGGAGGCTTGGATGGCTATGTATTTCCCCCTTAGGACCGCCTTTGCTGTATCCCATAGGTTTTGGACCGACGTGTCTTCATTCCCATTGGTTTCCATGAATTGTTTAGGTTCTTCTTTGATCTCCTGGTTGACCCAAGCATTCTTAAGCAAGGTGGTCTTTAGCTTCCAGGTGTTTGAATTCCTTCCAAACTTTTCCTTGTGGTTGAGCTCCAGTTTCAAAGCATTGTGACCTGAGAATACGCAGGGAATAATCTCAATCTTTTGGTATCGGTTGAGTCCTGATTTGTGACCCAGCACGTGGTCTATTCTGGAGAAGGTTTGGTGTGCACTTGAGAAGAATGAGTATTCTGTTGTTTTAGGGTGGAATGTTCTGTATATATCTATGAGGTCCATCTGGTCCAATGTGTCATTCAATGCTTTTGTTTCTTTATTGATTTTCTGCATGGATGATCTGTCTATTACTGAGATGGAGAATCAACAACAAATTAGGGACACCTGGGTGGCTCAGTTGGTTAAGCGGCTGCCTTCGGCTCAGGTCATGATCCCGGCGTCCTGGGATCGAGTCCCACATCGGGCTCCTTGCTCGGCAGGGAGCCTGCTTCTCCCTCTGCTTCTGCCTGCCACTCTGTCTGCCTGTGCTCGCTCTCTCTCTCTCCCTCTCTGACAAATAAATAAATTTAAAAAAATACTTAAAAAAAAATTAAACCAACTCCACGCACAAGAAGGGAAATAATCAAGGTTAGAGCAGGGATGAATGAGGTAGAAACTAGAGATACAGTAGAATGTATCAATGAAACTAGAAGCTGGTTTTTTGAAAGAATCAATAAGATCAATAAACCATTGGCCACACTAATCCAAAAGAAAAGAGAGAAAGCTCAAATTAATAAAATTCTGAATAAAAAGGGAGAGATCACAACACCAAGGAAGTAGAAACAATCATCAGAAGCTATTATCAACAGTTATATGCCAATAAGTTAAGCAACCTAGAGGAAATGGATGCATTCCTGAAAATAAACAGAGTGCATCATAGGTAATCACGGATGGGAGAAGTGCTCGGGGCTGGGCCCACACAGCACGACCCCCACCTTGCAGTCTGTGCCTGATTCCAACGTCACTTTGCTACGCCTGTAGACAGATATTAACAAGCATCATTCAGAGCCTGCAGCTGGCCTGTGTGCCTCTGACATGTGACACGATTGTGTGTGCCTGCACCCTGTGTGTGTGCGCATGCGCCCGGGTATGTCCACGGCACGTGTGTGCGATCGTGTGAGTGTGTGTGAGTGCATGCACACGTGCATGTGTGTGTCCACGGCATGTGTGTGTGAGAGTGCACGCACACGGGCATGTGTGTGCATGCGTGCGCTCTGAGCACTTGCTTGTCTTCTGGAACTACGGCGCTCCAGCGTCACTTTGCACGCTCCCTGCCCCAGCTCTAGAATCATCCTTTCTCCAGGGTCCCTGCTCCTTTCACTAGAAAATGGTATCAGCAGCCCAGATCAGGGTGTTGGACATGCTCCTTGCTCCGAGTGTCTCAGCTTTCCCCTGGGGACCGTGTGTGTACTCCTACCTCTGCACATACACACACCAGCACACCCAGGTGACTCTGTGGGAACTAGGAAGTATCAGTGTGCGATGCACTTGGAGTGTAAGGACACAGGGGCTCAGGGCATGTGTTCAACGGCAGCACACTCACCTATGAGGCAACACGAATCACTTAGTTTCTTGGTCATAGCCACTCCCGGACACGGTTCTGCCCTGGCAGCCACTTTCCCTCTTGTATTCCAGTCTGGTTTGCTGGTGGGTTCGCAGAGCAATGTAGAATAAGTTTCCTAAAGAAAGGGCTGATGTTGTGACCAATGCCGAGATAGGGACCTGAAAAGTCAAGCGTCTGTATGAATACAGCAGCAGCCAAGCGGGGAAAGGCAACAGGGCAAGGACACGCTTCTTTTCTTAACTCGCTGGCATCTCCACTCCAATTTTATGATTTCGGGGTCTGTAACAACTTCCGGATGTTAGATACACCTATAAGTTAAACTTGAGTCTTCACTGGTTTTTTTGAGAAGTTCTCTGTGAGTTAAGATGTGAAGATCTAGTCAACATATTTACCTCCAACCTGTCACGGAATATTCAAACAAAGTAATAAGGCATAGACTGTTGGTTTCTTATGGCAGGTCCAAGTCCTACGAAACTTCATAGTCCCATTGCCCAGCACAACCCACCACACGCTGTCACCACTGACCCTTTGCTGAACAAACGGGATAAAATCTACATGGGATAACTTACTCACTGGGTGTTTCTAAAAAGTGATGGGAGCCCAGTGGGTGCTTGTTAAATTCATAACTGAACAAGGAAATGTCGCAGAACATTTGGAGAGGCGCAGAGAACCTGCAGGGCATTCAGGAGGGAAGAATTTGTTTGGCTATATTAAAGATGCATTAAATTCTTCCCATATGAATTTATTTTTCTAAAATACTATCACTGGGATGCCTGGGTGGCTCAGTCTGTTGAGCGCTGCCTTCGGCTCAGGTCATGATCCCAGCGTCCTGGGATCGAGTCCCACATCGGGCTCCTTGCTCAGCGGGGAGCCTGCTTCTCCCTCTGCCTCTGCCTGCCACTCTGTCTGCCTGTGCTTGCTAGCTCTCTCTCCCTCTGTCTCTGACAAATAAATAAATTAAAAAAAAATACTATCACTGTTTAGGTAGACTTCAAGATTTGGATTAAAAAAGTAAGCAAGATACCAATCTATTTATGGAAATCATCTTCATATGTTACTACTCTTTGTTTTCTTCCCTTCATCTTAGAGAATAAAAGCACAGTTATAGTAATGTTTATCTGCAAATAATAAGTATGTTTTGGCTCCAAGTGTATCATAAATCGAGTGTAACTGGGCTTGCCAACATGACTCCAAAGAATACACTGATTTATTCCATTTTTCTCCCTAAATAAGTTAGAGTAGTTCATTCAGGGGTAATGAGATTCCCACATTTTTTACCGGATCTTAGGAGGACATAAAATCCTACGAGATAAGCATTTTTCTCCCCGTAGAGTCTTCTTCAGGGGGAGGGAAGCGGTGGGAGGGTGGGCAGGGTTGCGTAGGCGATGGCGGGTCGCAGCTGCAGAATGGAGCAGTAAGAACAAGTCGGGCATCTGGGAAAGTTGCCCAGCAGCGGGCTAGTTCCGGTATAGGAGTTATTGATGTTATATTTGTTTTTACTCGGTTTCTGTCTTTACCGGGAGCAGAAGAAAGGGGCCCCCTTCTATGAGGACCCTAGTCACTGCAGGGGCACCACAGCGCTGGGACAGGCACAACCCCTGGTGAATGATCGAGGGAAAGAAACAAATAGCCTTGCCAGGTGTACGCATCTGGGCTGAAGTGTTCTTACCATCAGATGTTGGGCCACGGAAAAGCAACCAGAACAAGCTGTCATGAATTAGGCGAACCACCCGAAATGTCATCTGGCAGCCGTGCCTGAGCACGAAAGCATCGGCTGAGACCTGAAACCCACTCACGGACCACATGTGCCCTCCTGACGCAAAAGGCAACATTTTCCTTTGATTTTCAGGGGAAATGATGCATGATTCCAAGAACTTTGAATTTTACATTTGATAAAGTCTTGCACTTAATAAGCAGGAAACATGGGTGCTGTTAGGAAACGACAACATTTGCCACTTACATTTGCAACAGGTACCTCACCAGGATGTTCCCGAACATCGCGCACAGCACTGCTCTGGGAGATCAGGCAGCCGCACAGCCCTTCTAAATACCCCCGCCTCCCCACATGCAGCGTCGGTGTTCCCAGTTTTTCCAACGGAGCTTTACAAAAACCAGTGACCGTCACTGCTGTCCTCGCTGGTCAAGGGATGTCCGTTGGGGACAGTCTTGCACTTTAAATGGAAACGAATGCTTGTCTCTCTCAACACCTCTTCTCTCTCCTTGGAGTCCTGCTTGCTTGGCTGTGCTGGGTATGAGCCCTACCGTGCAGCAACCGTATTTGATTCCGTATTTTAACTCATGAAATAATCCCACACCTCGTTGTGCAGTTCATGTGAAACCATCCATTCTCCGCCTGCTCAAAATAGGTGCCCACGTCGGCCAAAGCTCCCTTTCTTTTTACTTACAGCGTGAGCACTCGCTATGGGCCCGTGTTTGGTTTCCGGTTCAGAATGAGAAGCTGCGGTGGGCCGTCCGCAGCATTTCCTCTCCCGCCTTCAACGCGAGTGAGCTGAGGAAATACGTTGAACACCACGGCCCTCGGTGTGTGCTCGAGCTACTGCCTGCAGGATTATCAAGGCGCGGCTCGAAGCCGTGACTGAGTCGGCAAAACGGAGAAAGTAATCAAGTGCAGATGACAGCTTCAGAAGTCACAGGGCAGTGGTGCTCGCGTGGTGCTCTGCTGCGTCAAAGGACATCTGGAAAGAGTCTTGTCCTTCCCAAAGATGGCGAGAAAGTCAAGACAGTCAAGTTGAAACACCTTCCGTAGCGGGGAGCGTTGGCCACTGTTGTGTCTGTGGGGGCAGGTGTCGCGCACTCTGGAGTTGGCCACACAGGGCCTTTCAGAAGGAAGATGGTCAATACAGGTGTCTGCACTGGCGTGGGACTAATTGAATATTCCTGAAGCTCCCTGGAGCCAAAATTCCAGAATATTCTTTAGAGTAACATCAACAACACTAGCAAAAAGCCAAGATGGTTGCTAGTGGCTTTTCAAACCATTGCTGAGCAGCTCCTGGATGGATATGATGAAAGACGACGTAAGCGAGTGTTTCCATACCCAAGCACTGCAGGGTCCGCCGGGGGCGGGGGGGGCGGCGGAGAGCACCATGGACATGGGCCCAGGGGCAGTGTCCCGCGCTGTGATGTCCCATAGCACTGCTCCAAGAAGACCGCGCTAGAAGATGACGTGGCGGGAAGACACGTTACTGATTCTGTTCTGCGTTAGGACTTAGAGCCTATGCAGACCGGCACGAGTGGAAAGTCCCCGCAGAATCAGATGCCGCGGTTGAGGGTGTATGACTGCACAGTGAGCGTAATGCGGCTGATCCTGAGTTTAAAATAGTTACATGGATGTGTCTCTCGATTTCTCTCATTTCAAAGTGATTCTTTATATAAAAACATCAAGATATAGCATTATTGTGTACAGCCGTTTCCTAAGGAACATGGGTAAATCCACGGAAGCCGATTTGTTCAGATAAAGACAAATCAAAAGGAACGACCCTCCGAAACTCAAGACTAAGAGGCAGAGCCGTTGGCACTGTGGCACCGAGTCCCCCTCCAGATGCGAGAGCAGGGCTGGCGGCCAGAGAGAAGCAGGGGCCACAGTCTGTAGTGGGGAGACAGAGACGGGCCACTCACAGATGCCACCCTGGAACCTAGTGCGCAGGACGGCGAGGGCACTGGAACCGTCCTCGCTCGCCCAGGCAGGGACAAGGTGGCCAGCGGCTGGAACGTGCTGACATGTAACTGTCCCACGTCAGCCAAACCGTCCTGGACAGACGGGGGACCCACTCCGCCCACTCAGTGCCCGACCCGTTGACCTAGGCTCCACCACCTCTGGGAGCCAATTCTCACTGGCCCCAGTGAGATTGCTGTCGCCCAGCACGGCCACCCGCTGGCGCTCACTGCCCAGTCAGGGTCACACCTGCCTGATATCCTGTTACTATTCGTTCTTGACTTTCAAGAGAATCCGCTCTGCACTAACCCTAGGGTGATCCTTTAAAACTGCACATTTGGGGGCACCTGGGTGGGTCAGTCGGTTAAGTGTCCAACTCTGGATATCGGCTCAGATGGTGATCTGAGGGCTGTGAGGCTCAGCCCCAAGGCGGGCTCCACGCTCAGTGTCCAGTCTGCTCAAGATGCTCTCTTCCTCCCCCTTGGTCCTTCTCCCCTCTCCCTGCTCACGATCTCTCTCAAATAAATAAATAAGTAAAAACCTAAAATGCACATCTGTTCATGTCCATCCCATGCAGAAATGTCAGAATGTCTTCATCACCCCAGTGAAGCCCAAGTACTGAACATGATTTATTTGTTCCTTCATGACCTGCTTCACACCTGCATAATTATTTCCGTTAAAATAATCACTATGAAAATATAATAACAGGGGTGCCTGAGTGGCTCAGTGGGTTAAAGCCTCTGCCTTTGGCTCAGGTCATGATCTCAGGGTCCTGGGATCGAGCCCCGCATCAGGCTTTCTGCTCAGTGGGGAGCCTGCTTCCCCCTCTCTCTCTGACTACCTCTCTGCCTGCTTGTGATCTCTCTCTATTAAATAAATAAATAAAAATCTTTTAAAAAGTCTTTAAAGAAAATACAATAACATAACATTTTAGAAATTTAGAAAATACCACAAGAATGCAGAAAGAAGGAAATAAGCACTATACCAATGCATTAACCACAGATAATCATCGTTAATATTTTCATATCTTCCATGTCTCTTCCTGAGCAATGATTTTTTTTAAATTTGGATCACATATTGTATTGTTTTGTAACTGGTTTGTTTCCACTAAACAACACGTTATGTCAGAAAGTATTCTCCTTCAAATCCCCTTGCTTTCCATAATGACTAAGTAAATTTTGCGCAAGTCGCCATTGCTTCGTTAGCCCTGGGTTATCTAACACTCTGTATGCACACATGTGAGCACACGCATGCATGTGCTTACACAGCACACTGTATTTGGATGTGTGTGTGCTCCTACACGTGCATGTGCATCTGTGTTCACACCCATCATAGTGCGCCGCTTTTGGCATTTGCCAACAAGCCCCATGAACAGCTCCGAAGCACGTGATCTCACTGAGAAAACCACCAAAGCGTCCTCCAGCAAGCTACCCATGACGTGTGCATCAGAGAGAGACCTCGTTCATTTCTGCTTGTATCTGTGCGCAGCCCAAAAGTGACAATATATAGTTAGCTGGTTATCGAAACCCACCCGTCAGCTTACCGTGTTGACACCCTGTCCACTCCCACAGAAAGCCCACTGGATCATCAAGTCACTCATTATTGTCATTATTTGGGCTCCAGGAAATTATATTTAAAATAGTTTATAGTCTACATTCCTGAAATAATATGCTTTTTTTTTTTCTTCCAACCCCTACAGCCCTGTTGATTAATCTTTCCTGAGTAAGAGTAAACCTTCTCTCGAGGGTCTGGGAATAAGTCTCATTGACTACAACCCTTCAATCCGGGTAAAGAGGAGCACACACTAATGCACTCTCCAGCGGCGTCTGCAGGCTAGTTGCTCAGATCACGTCATCAAAAAAAAGAAAAGATGGTTACAGAGTAACGCCCTCTTTCACTCACCTCAGATCAGCTGTGTCATCCTTGTTATTGCTTATGGCTCTTATCATTATTGGGAGAATCTGACTGCTCTGAGGGAAGGCCAAAGGAAAAGAAGGAAAATTTAAGTTTTACCTTTCTGTTTTTAAATATGAGGCCCATAATTTTTCTCATTTAACCTTTATAACAATTCTATGATACTGATGTGATGACTACGATTTTTAAAGAAGAAAAAATTGCACAAGAAAATGTAAGTTGTCAGGCAATGCCCACAGCCTGTAAATGAGGGGCTTCCTCTCCAAACCTTTCTGATTCTAAGCTTTATGCCATCACCACTTCCTTAAAGTCCTGAGAAAAGTTTGAATCGATTCCATGTATTAGACCAATTACTGATTCCAAGTGGCAAAGAAAAGACCGTTCAGACCGACTCTCTAGCCAATCCCACTTGTCATCTCCACTGTCACTATTGTTGCTAGCACTGATACAGGAACAGCTTTCCCAGAACATTTAAAACTGGTAGCAAACCACGTAAAGAAGTAAAAAATCATAAGAAAATGTTACGAATATGTAATATATCAGTTATATTCAAAAGTCAATTAAACATACACTGTAACTTTAGCTTCTCTTTAATCTTGGATCTGTCCAGAGATGAGAATGTCACCCTTAAAAGAGTCACAGGGAGACAAACCAGAAGGGACTCTTAATCTCACAAAACAAACTGAGGGGTGCTGGGGGTCGGGGGTCGGGAAAGGGGGGTGGGGTAATGGACATTGGGAGGGTATGTGCTACGGTGAGTGCTGTGAAGTGTGTAAACCTGGCGATTCACAGACATGTACCACTGGGGATAAAAATTTGTTTATAAAAAAGAAAAACAGAAAAAAAAAAAGAGTCACAAACTATCAAATAAGTAAATCACTAGACAGCTACTTCACAGCGAGACTCACCCTCAGGTCAAAAAGGCGTCTTTTCTCTAAAGAAATTGGAGGAATACTTGTTTGGATTCGTTCCAAGTGAAAACTTCACATCTGCAGCATGTTAGATCCTTTGGAAGTCTGGACAACAGGGAGCTAAACTACTGCGTCAATGCCCCGCTCGTTCGTGCACCAGCTGGTGCCGTGCGCGTCGTCCAAGGTGCCTCTACCTGAGCCCACTCCTGAGAGCAGCGCCAGCGCCGCCAGACCCAGACATACAACTGGCCCGTTGCACACATAATTTATTCAGAGACTTGTAACATTTTGGCAGTTTGGTGCGATAACTGAAACTCTGTATAACCAATGATCTTATAGTTTAGCAATTACCCAAAAAATAGATCCTCAGAAAGCTAGAGTTCACTGGAAGGAATCCTAAGAGGGCTTATCAGGATAAAAAGAGTTGCTTAAAGAGTTAAAGAGTTGTTTGTCTTTATGAGAACTCTCATAATTAGTTGCTTAAAATGAGGTCATATACCAAATGTTTGAGTAAAAGCCACGAGTGTCAGGAATGCACTACCGTGAGCACATGCATGCAGAACGGAACTGCAGTCTGTACGTGTGGTTTTTAGCAATCTTCCCCCAGAGGATGTCAAAGTGTTTCTTCCCCTGTGACTGTTTCTTAGAGTTGGCATGGGGGTGTGGGCTCCCACAATTAGTAATAACGGCTCCATTTTGAAGATGTTTTTCCAATGGGAGCCTCTCTCTGTGCCGATGTGGCCGCTCTTCCTTTCATTTCTGGGCATCAGCAGCAATCTTCACGCCCTCGAACCTGTACTTTCATCACGAAGAGCAATGTTCCGTGCTATGACTGTTTTTTGGGGTTTTTTTGTGGATTTTTTTTTTGAAGTTTAAGAAACACTGACATGGTGTGGGGGAGAGGAAAAACGAAGTGTAAACTATTTCTCTCCAAAATATACCGTCCTAATAAAAAGTTGTTCATTGTCACTTAAGATATTTCAGAGCTTTCAGTCATGGTAGAATTTTCTATTTAGTATCAGAAAATGAGAGGTTTTATACCTGAGAGGAGTTTCAAATAAATCACAACATGAATTAATCTTTTAAAAATTAAGATCCTGAATATGCATTGTGCTAAATGAAGAAAACCGGTAAAACAAACAGAGCAACTCACTAGACTAGAAAAGGAGAAGCTGGAAGCCCATTGGGAGAGCCTGTGTTTCACTAGATAATAAGAGGAAATCTCTGTGGTGTGTCGCAAAATAGTCATTTTAAATGAATCATTTAATGTGCAAAATATTTTAGAAACTTTCAGAAAGCTGCCAGAAAATCTGATTTACCGACTGTCTAACAAAATTTTAAAGACCTGTTGTGAGGCTTGCCTCTGTAGGATCACTGAGACTGTTGAGGGCCTCATATTTTTAAAAATAAAGCTAGAATTTCTGTATTTCTATTTTATCATGATAAATTGTTTTAAGATTCTTCTAAGATATTTCTCCTGCGTCCAGCATCCATATTGTTATAGGACAAAAAGGCCAAGTTTGAGCATAAAAGTTTTTTTCTTTTTTAAAGATTTTATTTGCTTATTTGATGGCGAGAGATCACAAGCAGGCAGAGAGGCAGGTGGAGAGAGAGGGGGAAGCAGGTTCCCTGCTGAGCAGAGAGCCCGATGTGGGGCTCGATCCCAGGACCCTGAGATCATGACCTGAGCTGAAGACAGAGGCTCAAGCCCCTGAGCCATCCAGGTGCCCCTGAACATAAACGTTTTTAAAACAGCATTACTGAGATATGATTTATATTCCATAAAGTCCATTCATTTCAAGTGTTCGATTCTAAGAGGAATTACATCTAGAGAATATTAGCATAATCTCATTGTAGGACATTTCCCCAAATTGGGCAAAGATTTGTCAAGAAAAGGAAAAATCTATTCATAGAAAGATTTACTCTTAGAGGTACCCTTCAGTTATAATGGACAGCCTGTCTTCTTTCCCCATTAACTGGCCCTAACGAGCAGGTGTGGAACCTTAACCACAAGGTTTGGGGCTCAGCTGGGGCATTGCAGGAACATGACAGCATGGGGGTGGAGGGCTTTCTTCCTTGCCTAAAGGATCCTGACAACACTCTGGAATGGTAACTGCTCAAGCTAACGTGTATACATATTGTTTTTCCTAGGATTTCTCCTTGTTTCTTTTTTCTCACCTGTTAGTTCTCTTTTTGTGTTGTTCCGTGCTTATTTTATGGGATCATTTTTTATCCTAAAGTCCTCAAACATCATGCTATTGTTAAGTGTTCTTCAGACAGCTCACTGATCTCATTGATCTTCTGGCTTTCCTTCCTGCCTTGAACTTTTTCTGTGTAGCTTTCAGTTTTTGTCTGTTAACTCAGTTTTCGGGTTTTCCATGAGCCTAGGGATGGTTTCTTCCCTTCAGAGGGGTTTTACAGAATTCACCAGTCTAAATGAGTGTTTATGTTGATCTGTTGTCTTTGGATTTGCCAGGAGATCTTCCTTGCAAGAAATGTTAAAAGAAGTTCTTTACAGAGAAGGAAAATAATATAGGTTAGAAACTCAGATCTGCATAAAGACAAGCATCAAAGAAGGAATAAGTGGAGGTAAAATAGAGACTTATATTTTCTTACTTTTAATCGATCTAAAAAATCATAGTTTTTTCACAATAAGAACAACGACCGTGTAATCGATCATGTGTGCTTATGTGTATATTTCTGAATCTTACGTGTGCACAAATGCTTATCTATCAACAAATGACAGTGATGGTACAAGGGATGAGGAATTAGGATTGCTTTGTTACTATAATGTACTCACACTACCCATGAAATGGTAGACTGCTATTTAAAAATGAACTTGGATTAGCTATGAATGTATATTGCAAACTTATTTTTTTTAAATGGACAAACCAAGATGCTAAGAAAGGGAGAAAACTAAGTCAAACGAAATACTTCATTAAAACCACAAAAGGAGTGAGGACAAAAATGGGAACAAAAAACAAAGGACACTAACGGATACAGCTTTTTAAAATCCAATGATATTAGTCATAATTTTAGAAGGTAATGGTCTAAATGCATCAGTTAAAAGTCAAGTTGTCAGGATGGATCAAAAAACAGAACCTACCTATTACAGGTAAACCTTTGCATTGTCTACCAAAAGCCTAAACATTGTCTACAAAAAACCTACTTTATATATAAAAACACATAGAGATCAGAAGTGAAAAATGTAGAAAAAATATCATGATAACACTAATCAAAAAGGGCAGGAGTGGCTATATTACTTGCAGACTAAGAAGACGTTACAGCAACAAGAGCTATCCGTGGGGACAGGTATTACATAAAACATAGGGTCAATTCTCCAAGAACACACAGTCATACTTAACGTGTACGCACCTAACAACAGAGCACCAAACTACCTGAGGAAAACCAGTGAAGCTGTCGGGGAAAATAGGTGAATCCACTGTATGGTCAGAGGTTTCTACTTCCCATCAGAAGGAGAGAGACAGCACACGGAAAACCTGGAAGGACCCAGGAGAAGTCAACATCATCATCCATTAGCCGGCGGTCATTGACTTCTACATGCTGCTTCTCCAACAGCCACAGAGCACACGTCCTTCTCAGGCTCACGTGGAACATTGACCAAGAAAGACCACATTCTAGGCCATAAAACACAGCTTCATGTATTTAAACAACAGGAGTCATATGATGTCTGCTTTCAGTCCACACTGGAAATCAGAACAGAGAGATAAGTGGAAAATCCCCAAATACAAGGAGATAAAACAAGCGCTTCTAATGAACACAGGGGTCAGAGAAGAAATCTCAGGAGAAATTAAAATATAATTTGAGCTAAATGAAAATTAAAAGCTATGAAACTTGTGTGATGCATTTAAAACAGTGCTTAGGGGGAAATGTAGAGCGTTGAGCACAAGTACCAGAAAAGAAGAGAGATCTAAAATGAAACATTTACGCTTCTACCAGAGAGAACTAGACACAGAGAGTAAGTTAAATCCAAAGTAAGCAGAATAAAAACAATAAGAATAGAGCAGAAATAAGTGAAATTGAAAGCAGGAAATCAACAGAGAAAAATCAATGAAACCAAAAGCTTGTTCTTGGAAAAAAAAATCAATAAAATCCAGAAGCTTTGTGAGGCTACGTGAGAAAGAGAGAGAACAGACCCAGGGGAGCTGGGTGTTAAGATGGGCAGGTTCTGGTCTTAGGACCTGGTGGTCTTCAGGTTCTGATCTCCGATCGCGGCCTCCATCCATCCATCCATTCATTCATTCATTCATTCATTCAGCAAAGGCTGTGATGTTGCAGGAGGCGTCATTTTTCTCACATAAAGCTTATATCACGAGTCTGCTCAGTGAAATCATAATTTCCCTCCTGAGACTTGGGGATTGGCACAGCAAAGCTAATGAGGGAATTAGCTGTATCCAGTTTATTGTGTTTGTGGAGAAGGAAAAGGCACGATTACAGATGCATTTATGGATATTCTGAGCTTCAGTTATCAATTTCTGGCTCTTTCATTTCATTTCATTTGCGCCACCAGAACCACTTACTGAGACCCACAGGTGAAACTTGAAACTGACAAGAACACATGCCATTCCAATCCATGTGGCCTCAAACCCTAGAAATTTATCATCTTTTCTAGAAGGAAAGCATATTACAACTTGTAAACAGGAAAGAAACGTTATCCTTTGTTTGGATTTCTGTTGTGTTTTTATTTTATTATTTTTTAACCAAAAATAACTATTTATTATTCTAAGAGAAGAGAATTCAAGACATAACAGTACATATTTTATAAATAATACACATAAGCAATAGCTTGCTGTAGTACCATTTGATACAAACATACCATTTTATATTTTATATATTACCTAAATACAAATGTATAATTTATACATTTCATGGAAAGTCTTTGTTTTCATTTTATGTAAGAATATTACAGAAGATATTATTTTAAAAGGCATACACTCAAAATGACTTTTCCACAGGCAGACCCTGACTAATATAAAGTGTATATTCTGATACGAAGATTCTGTTGTGTTTTATACAGAGATGTGTAGAAGTCCAAGAAATTGGTCTAGGTAGCAGCAAAAAAAAGAATATTATAGCAATGCAGGGAGCTCTGCTACGTATCACACAGTTACACTTCATGGAACATCATTCTAGGACCTGGCCACAAAAGATATGGACAGGAGCATAATCAAGGTGTGTGTCTATGTCTGTGCGAGCTGAAAAAAAGCAGTTTTCACTCAAATATCTCCCTTAAGAATTCAAAGAAGAATTTTATCCCCAAGTACTCTTCTTCTATGAGGAATATAACATATTATGAGATTGAAGAAGATGAAATTAATTTTCTCACTAAAAAAATAACAGCGTCATAACCATGGAGCAGCCAACAATGGTCTCAAATGGGTCGGCCCCATAGGAGAGAAATTGAACCTCTCTCAAATTCTGTTCTTTTGTGTTCTAGTCCCAAGTCACACTTAAGTAAAAGCAGAATATTAATAAGAAGAAGAAGAAGAAGAGAAAGAAAAAGAAGTTAAAAAATATTTTCTATAGCAGCTTTCATCAGGGGTGATATGAGAAAAATTAAATCAAAATGATTTTAAGTTTTTTACAAATATTCAGATGATTAAATATTAAATTACTTTCAAAAGTATCTGAACTCTGAGACTCATGTAATTTTACTAAGTGCTTTGTTTACATCTTATTTCAATGAGTTTATTAGGGAAATTTTCCAACACAGACTGCAATGACTCGTGAGCGACACCCAACCAGAAATTACTCAGACAATAATAGACTCTTCTAGCATATTTGCTTCCTAAGCAGAGGGTAGGTGAGAAGCACAGGTTGCTCAGAGTGAAGCATGTAAGGTGACTACAGTCTGCCTCATGAATCATCTCATCTTGTTCTAACAGACTTTGGTGATCTTTGACCCCAGTTTTGGTTTAGTATTTCATTTCTGCTACACTAGAGTCCCAGTGTCAGGGTCGAGGTCCCATGCAGCTTTTGCTCATGGGTATTTATTTGTTTTGGCGGAGACAACAGAGAAATGATACAGCGTGTCCTTAGCACTTTCAAAGTGGAGAGAATCTTACAGATTTAAGTAACTCATCCTTCCTTGACGTGGAAATCTTGCCAGAAGGAGCAAATCAGGATCTGACCAAGAACTTGGTACATTCTCTGATTACTCTGGACATCGCCACCGCCCCTTGCAATATGGAATTAGCACCAGGATGTGTGGGGTGCCAGGAAGACTTATCTCTTCCCTTCCCTGAAGGAATGCATTGGTACAGCCTTTCATCACACGCTCACAATTATCAAGAATCACAGAGAAATTCAGGCAGCTTCATAGAAGAGTGTCTTAGGGGTGTCAGAGCCCAAGGCGGGGAGAAGGGTGGCCCCGAGGATGGACATGTGGAAGCTGTGAGGTGCAGCCCAGGCAGAGGAGGGAGGTGTCCAAGTACGGTAATGGGCAACCGGTTACAGACAGAGGATTGAGCATATTAGCAAATATTACTTAGTAAGTATCATATTACTAATATCTTAGTACATACATTGAAGTGAAGGGAGCCATGTTTCTCCGTGCTGGAGACCAGAACAAACACTGTGGTGCTGGACTAAAATCAGTGCTCCTGGAATGACGTCACAGATTTCAATATGGATAGACTGGTCAGTAGAAACGGATAGATAGATGATGTAAAATGTATCTCATATACATACACGATTGCCCATTAGACCCAGACCTAGAATTCTTTCTCCTGATAGGGCTTACGGCAGTGAAAACCCAGGAGCCTGGAGCCCCCCTGAGATCATCACTTTCACATGAGTTTTCCACTAAAATGAACCAAGGCTCCCTGGAGAGGTGGAAAGTACAAGATGAGCCTGGGACGTCTTGTGCCAGGAGGCAGGTAAGTGCTCGAGTAGGGACAGACACAGAGCCCAGCCTGCTGGTAGGCTTTCCACGACAGTTCAAAGACAAGTCAGCCGTCAGAAGTGACGACAAAGAAGAACTTTAACCTTTTGAAGAAAATAGGAACTAAGAGTCCATATTTACTTAATAATGAATAATTGAAAATTCAATGAGAAGTGACACTTTCAGATACTTAGCGAGCAAAGACCCACAAAACATTGATTAATTGAAAAGCAATCAAAGTCATTTTAGCACAGAACCTGGAAGGCGCCTGGACTGAGTGATGGTGTTCACACATGTTCACATGCGTGTTCACACGCGTGCCTTCAGGGACAGAAGGAGAGCATGACATCTCCATCAAAGGTGGGGTGGGATGGGATGGGATGACATGACCATCCCATCAAAGGTGGTATTATAGAAGAAACCCAGGTTGAGGGACTCTCCACAAAAAACTTGTTCTCTAATGTCCCAAAGCACCAAGGTCAGAATGGGCAAGGGAAGACGGAGGAGCCGCTCCAGACGGAAGGACCCTGAGGACTCATGACGATGCCTCAGTTGGTCTGGCTGCTGTCACAGAGCACCACAGACTGGGGACCTTAGACAACAGATACTGATTTCTCATAGCTCTGGAGGCTGGAGGTCCAACGTCCTGGCCCCAACAGATTCACTGTCTGTTGAGAGCCTTCCACTTGGCGCAGACAGCCCTCTCTCTGTGCCCTCACATGGCAGGTGGTTCGAGGGGGCTCTCTGGGGTCTTGTGGAAGGGCACTATTTTAAGAGTGACTAACCAAAAGGGTAAAATCGCTGATGGATTCTTCACATTAAAATGGGATTTATGGAACTAATCTCATGGGTGGGCTCCAGGAGTTGGGAACACTTGAGTAATACAGGCGAGATACATTTGCTCTATAGTGGAGAAAAGGTGTCTGTTAAGTCTTCAAGTTTCCCTGGAGCCAGTGACCATCAGACTAGGCTGCGTTTCTACAGGAGAAGGGTCAGTGTCAATGCTATTCACCCTTCTACATTGCCCTCTGGTTCTGAATGCCCGCAGACACAGTGTCTTCCAGACGTCAGTCGTCTTGGTCATTACGGTGTCTTCTCCAGGGCAAGTGGATCGCCCGCCTCTGGTAGTAAAGGAGTAACACAAGAGATTTCACGCAGTAGAAGGGATAGAGAATGTCCTTGTCACATTGTCCCGTGTGAACCTAGGATTAAAGTCAGTCTGGCAGCAAGACCTTTGCTTCTTTGGAACATCCTACCACAACCTGTACACCAGCCTTGGATGCTCCCATAGCCAGTCTTACTCCTCCTCTTCGGCTCTTTCCCTCCAGCCATTTCTGTAGTCATCTTGTATGGATATTTGCTGGCTGGTTTTTACCTTGTCCTTGTTTCTTCCTGCTCCCTGTTTTCCTACTCAGTTTTCCAGCACGCTGGTCTATGTCCGCATCCCTCGACCCTCAGATGCGACCCCACTTTCCAAGGCTCCAAGCTACAAACATTTCCCACGTTACCCCCACGAAGCAGTCAGGGGCACAGCTCATCTGCCTCCTAAAATGCCTCCTGTTTTCCCCACGTTATCCCCATTCACTCTCTTATACAAGATTAAGACACAGATTAATTTTTTTGTGACTAATAAACTTAAGTGAAGGTCCTTTTAATCAAGCTCAAGAAGGAAACAAACATTTTACATGGAGCATCATTCACATTACAATTTATTACTTAAAAAGTGGATGCCGAGATTAGAGGTCTGTTGGCCTGAGGTTTTGATAACTAGTATGGGAAATGAGGAGCTGGCATCTTTGTCACGCCCTGCTTCTTCGATATAAAGAAGAAAATTGTCACAAAATACATTTCTCTGCCCTATTTCATTTTTAACATATCAATTCTAAGGGCTAGATATGGATGCGACTCTTCGAAGTATATCCCTGTACTTCTCTTAAAACATCGTAGTCTAGAAATAATGAATTCCAAACTGTATTAGTTGATCTACAATGAATGTTTAATCATAATAATTATTTCATTTAGCATTATTGTTGTTAGTATTATGAATTTTTCACATCTTTGTACATCTTTTTCATTTTCTACTTAATTGCTATGTGTGCTTTTATCGTTGTCATCTCAAAAATTACAGAAAACGATAATGACAAACTCATCAGTTCGCACTGTTCACACTCACATTAAAATTTCTGTGCCATGTTCACTTGCCGTAACAGGGTCTGACACAAAAATTGTATTTTTATACACATGTTGTTCACATCACTTCCCGTACTCGTAAGTCGAATTGACTCACCATATTATGTTAGAATGTCATCTCCCTTAGTTCTTCTCTCTCGCTCACTCCTTTTCTGTGTCCCCCAATTTAGTACAACCTACAAATCACACGAATGCAATAGCTGAGTAAAACTTTTCTTGTCAGTGTCTTCAGAGGTTCTTCTTTCCTGAGCCCATTATTGGTAATAATTACAAACCCTTCTTTCTGGATAAATTTATGCAATATATTTTTAAGAAGCTAATTCAAAATGTGCATTTGGTTTTATAAGCTCTCACTGCTTTTCCACCTGAGGCATCTGCTGAAATCACAGCAGACTGTTAGGGGCGTGTGAGGGGTTTCCTGCCTGTGCAGAGGCGCTCCCAGGACCAGCTGACTCAGCAGCGCACCTGAAGACCTCCGGCAGCCTCAGCACCTGGGGCAGCTCCACACCAAGGCGCACCCACCACACCATCGGACAGGTAAGGCCAGCATGAGCAGAGCCCGTGGCCGTGAGGGAGTGTCTGGGCCATGTCTCGAAACACAGAGACACTGGGTGCCCCGAAGTCAGAGGAGATGGTGTCCGCCGATGAAAGGTCAACACTTCACAAGGCCGGGCTCTTCCCGACTGGTGTCTCCCTCAACAAGCACATTTTAATCCAACGTATTTACTGTGTTGTCCCCTCTCTGTCCCTCACGTGACACACAGTAACTCAGTTGTGCGTTTACGCCCACAGGAGAGAGGAGCCTAGGAAAATGGAGCTTTGGTGGCAGAAAATTCGGTCATGTCATACGTCTCTTGCATAGTGTGCGGAGCAGGGTCACACGTGTCTTTGCGGCGGCTTCTGAAGTGGAGCTAAGTCCCCATGGAGATCACTGTCCACTCGGGTTTTAATTTCTTACCAATTCATGGCAAGAAATGCTGAGAAATAGTCAACTTTAAGGCAAACTGATCTCTGGGTTTTGCTACTGCCTGTTTGCTTCCCAGAGAGGGAAGGGCAGCAGGTGGGTTTCCATCGGATCGGCCCGGAGTCACGGGAGGCCCTGTCTGAGAACATCATGTCACTTGATCAAGGGTTGAGGGGTCTGAGTTTCCAGCTCAAGTCTAAACTGCGGAATTTCCAATATCTGAGAAAAATATGTATATTGACTAATATTTGATTTTTTAAAAACATCTACATGTTTTTTAAATGGAAGCATGGAGTATTTAGTGATCTGGCCGACCATAAGCAGAAGTCTCTCTTGCTCATTGTGATTCCAGGCTGAGGCGGCGGAATGAGGTTCTAGTTGCTAGAATGTTAACAACACGGCACAGCAATAACGGAGAAGCATTCCATTTTTAACAGCACACTGTTGCCCTTAAAACTTATCTTTATTGCTCACTGGCAATACCGAAATATTTTTAACTCAGCAATTTAGCAATTTGCTTGTGTTTGGGTTGTATTGAGTAACTGGAGCATCACTAGAAATCACTTTTCTGTGTTTTACTTAATAGTCTAGGTTGGGAATTCTAGGACAACGGACCTGGCATTTTCAGGGTTTCATTCAGGCTGCTTTTCTTTCAGGCAAAATCGCATACGTGTGTAAGAAGTCGTTCAGGATAGACGACACATTCTCCTGTTAAAACGTGAAGGATTTCACTCTGTTCAAACTGCCTCTGGCCCTTGTTTATCCTGCTAAGGGCTTGATTCCAACACAACTCGCCCTCCGACACGTGCAATGTCACGCACGGATGCCGGTGCCACACCTCTAACCGAAGTGTCCGGAGAACCCATGTGTTCATGTGAGTGGATTGTTCTCCTGTGCACATGAAAACTAGACCAGATGCCAGTCACGGGCTGGTGAAGCCTGAGGTCTCTAAACCTACCTGCCCAGAAGGGGCTTCCCACTCACACTCCTGTGTATGGCAATTAGTAGAGAAATACTTTCTGGAGAAAAAGCATCTCTGCTTTGCACCTGATGCACTTTTGCACGCACTCTTACCACCTGATGAAGGTGCAAGCTCCTCGAAGGTCTGGAGGGCCCCTCACACCCCTGCCCACCCAATCCCCCAACTACAGCAGGAGCTCGGGACACAGTGAATGCAACTTGGTGTGTGTCCGGATTCTGAATAGGAAACTTCTTTTTTGCTTTAAAGATTTTATTTATTTACTTGTCAGAGAGAATGAGAGCACAAGCAGGGAGAGCAACGGCAAAGGGAGAAGCAGACTCCTCGTTAAGCAGGGAGCCTGACACAGGGCCCCATCGCAGGACCCCAGGATCATGCCCTGAGCCAAAGGCAGACACTTAACACCTGAGCCCCCCAGGCTCCCCAAAATGGCAAACTTCTTAATGAGTTTATCCACCAAGGGATACAGATTTGTATATTGCAAGTGTTCCAGAATTCAAAAATGAATATTCAGTGAGAAATTAATAAAATATTTATGAAATATTTAAATTGGGCACATTAAATGTGCAATTAGACACGCTCATCAATTCTATCGATTGTGTCATTGATGCAGGTGATTTTAATTGTCTTGTGCAGAGTTATTGTCTCAAAGAAAGGTCTTCTTGAGTGCCGGTAATTAGTCTGCATGGGAACATGGCCTATGGCCAACTCATTAGATGTCATATTATCTGATTATATATGATGTGAGCACTTCACCTTCCATCTGCTAATTTTTTCTTTGAACTCACTTCCAGGAGTATGTGTTCTCCTCCTATAAATGCAACTTTTTCAGATGAGAAATACTGCTGTTTCCTGTCAAATACTGTTCTACCATACAGTAGACACACACAGGCAAAGGACTTGGCAGAATGCTAGCCCTAGATGTACAGTATTAGCAGTTTGTTTTGAATTTAGAATGACTTTAGGTGACCAGAGGTCTGGTTCCATGGTGTCCCAGACTTTGATCAGGGTCACTTTGGTTCTCACCTGCCAGCGTGAAAAGCTCCCCACTTCCTTCAGGAGGATAGACTAGATGACTGCTTCGGTATTTTTCTGGCTGTAACGTAATTGTAGAACCTGGTCAAGGCAGAGCAATCAAAGCTGTGTGACCATGAAAACACGCAGCTGCCACCGAGTTTGCTGAGATACTAAGAAATGGCTCTTTAATGTACATCTCTCCTTTGGATGCTCTTAGGAAGAATTCATGTTCTTTAAATTCCAAGCTCGTGTCCAACGGGCAAGAGAAAAGCAAGCGACTACAAGCTGGTGATCCTGATACACAGTACAAGTCAGCATCCCAGGCTTCCACATGTCGGCAGGATGGTCTGGGAGGATGCAGCTCTGGGGCGATGGGGTGGTATGGACACTTGGAGGGTAGCAGGTGCCTCGACCGACAGGGGCAGGCGTCATGTGTAGGTCTCACCTGAGCTCTGAAACTGACAGCTAAGGGAAATAGCGTGTTTCATTTCTGTGGTTATTTCCTACACTGCACACCGGAGCGACCCTGTGCATAGAGACCGCCTCTGGGAGGAAGAGGTCCGGACAGGGGTTAAACACCCTGAGCGCGGTCTGCGAAGCTCCCGTACACGGCAGCAGGGACTCCTCTCTGACCACAGCCGGCTGCCTCCTGTTGCCGTCCTGCTTGGCTCTTAGCTGTGTGTCTCCAGCTGTGGCACAGACGTGTGCGAACTCTGTCCAGTGTCTCATGACCGCCTCAGCCATTCAGATCAGGCTAAGTGCACACGGCCAGGAATCACCCTCTCCAACTCAACGGGAATCTGTGGTCAGAGATCATAAGACGTATTTTCTTATAACGTCAGTATTCTACTGTCTGTCAAAAATCAGTTACTTTATATATAACCTCATAAGGTTCTTAAATAAGTGTGTGTGTGTGTGTGTGCATATATTTTTAAAGATTTATTTATTTTACAGAGAGAGAGCAGAGGGGGAGGGGGCAGAAGGGACCAGTGCTAAGCGCAAAGCCCAACACCGGACTCGATCTCACGACCCTGATATCATGACCTGAGCCAAAACCAGGAGTCAGTAGCTCGACCCACTAAGCCGGCCAGGCATCCCTTGAACATATATTTAAAGAACCTTCCTTTAGGGAATTGAGAAAACCTTTTTTAAATGCTATCTCATTGTGTTTTTGTTTTGTTTTACTTAATATTGTATTATATTATATTTACCCAGGGTTATATTTAAACATTATTTGGTTTAAATACATCTCATTTATATTAGTTAAGGCTGAAAAGCAGATACAAATTTGCACATGGATTTTCTGTTTCTAAAAAAGTAGCTCAGGGAAGTTTTTATTCTCATGTCAGAGGTTTGGATGGTCTGGGGACACCTGGGTGGCTCAGTTGGTTACATGTCTGACTCTTGATTTCAGCTCAGGTCATGATGTCGGGGTCGTGAGATCAAGCCCAAGATGGGCTTTGCACCCGGCATGGAAGCTACTTAAGATTCTTTCTCCCTCTCCCTCTGTCCTTCCCCCCAAAAAAGAAGTTTGGGTGGTTTGGACTGAACCCAAATGAAGTTTTTAAATATCTTTTTCATTTGGCATTGAGTCTGCTTCACGGTACATTCAGCTGTTCGGGGGCGCCTGGGTGGTCAGTCAGTTCGTCGTCCAACTCTTGGTTTTGGCTCAGCTCATGATCTCAGGGTCCGGGGATGGCGTCCTGTGTCTGGGCCTGCGCTCAGAGGGGAGTCTCCTTGAAGATTCTCTGTCTGTTCCCTCTGCCTGTGCCGCCTCGGCTTGCACGCCCGCTCGCTGTCCCTCCTGCTGTCTTGCCTTCCTCCTATGTTTAAACATCTGCAGTGAGCACAGAGAGACCATCCCCTGTGACTCAAACTAGACATGCTAAACTGGCAGACGCACTACTAGCTAGAGCGGATGATGGGTTTTCCCCGTACTATAATTGTCAATTTGACACGAGTTTTCTTCTTTGGCAAAGTTGTGTATTTTGCACATCTAGGGATCCCTGCACGTCTGACTGCCCCACGGACCCGGCACTTGACCTGCGCCAGCTCCCTTCGCCCCGGCCCCGGTCCACGTCCAATCCTGAGTGAACGTCAGGCCCCCTGCAACTGGTGTGACATGGTCACAGCAGCAAAGCGAGGGAGACGGGGTTTTCTGCTTCAGCACGTGGAGCCCACCCTGAGGTCTCCCTGTGGAGACCCGCAGCTGAGGAGGGAACGTGAGGGCTGAACTCAGGGCAGTATTTCAAGAGCTGGGTCGACCGAGTGCGTAGCTGAAGCTGTTAGCTGCCCACTCTTGACCATCAGGAGACAGGACGGCTTTGGCGCTCACGGATCTCACGGTGAATTAAAGTTCCTTACGTGACCGTCTATTCAATACGATTCAGAGTTCCACGGGGTCACATGCACCTACACGTACGCGATGTTGATTTTCTCCTGATTTGTAGGAAACGGGCCCCGGCTTGAAGTTGTAGGAGTTCAAATCCTGCTTCCCAACCCGCCGTTTCTCAAAGCCTGCCTAACGCCCGTGTCCTCACAGCGGAAACGAGGCAGTGACATCTGTCCGGTCTACCTCCCAAGAGTAACATAAAGACTAAAATAGAAAGTGTTGCAAACACTTGAAACAACAAAGGGCTATGACAAGACCCTCTTATCATTACTCTTTCATTAAAATCCTATGTATCTTTTCTTTTCAGAGCTCTATTTCCAGATACTTTCAGAGCCCTACAACATACTTTATAGGTGAGGGGC
Source organism: Mellivora capensis (assembly GCA_004024625.1). NCBI lineage: Eukaryota > Metazoa > Chordata > Mammalia > Carnivora > Mustelidae > Mellivora > Mellivora capensis. The sequence goes on from PISX010005246.1 coordinate 44,659, forward strand.
GCCTGGGGGGCTCCGTCGGTGAAGCACCTGCCTTCAGCTCAGGTCACCATCCCAGGGTCCTGGGATCGAGTCCCTCATCAGGCTCCTTGCCCAGCAGGGAGCCTGCTTCTCCCTCTCCCTCTCCCGTCCTCGTGCAAATTCCCTTTCTCTCTCTCTCTCTCAAGTAAGTAAATAAAATCTTTTAAAAATTAAAAAAAGATGAAAAAGATATTTTACAGGTGAGAAAGAGCACAAAACCACAAATGAAAAAAGGAACTCAAAACAATAGTGTTTTTTAAGAGGAAAATGTTACCCACAGAGTTAAGGCAGAAATCTGAGGCCTGGGAAGAGGAATATATATGAACCTCATGTTTCTAAATACTTGGGAGAAGCTTGACTAACTGACACAAATATTAATGAACACTTTTTCTTATTAATACAAAAGAAGCATTCGTTTTCATCTTGCTTCTCTATAGTAAATTACATTGATTAGTGGCGATATACCAAGCCTACATCCCGGGCCTTGGTAGTGTAATCAGGATCTCTTGGCTGCTAAATGGACCACCTCGTTTAGACCCTTCCTGCATGTTCATCTCTGGTTTTGCAGATAGAGACACATGTTTCTACTAATCCAGTTAAAACCTAGTTACAAAAATCCAAAATATGGGATTAGACATTGTACAACATTTTTCAAGCAGAAAACATTGGTGTAATTAAAACAACAACAACAGGGACACCTGGGTGGCTCAGTTGGTTAAGCGGCTGCCTTCGGCTCAGGTCATGATCCCAGCGTCCTGGGATCGAGTCCCACATCGGGCTCCTTGCTCAGCGGGGAGCCTGCTTCTCCCTCTGCCTCTGTCTGCCTGTGCTCGCTCGCTCTCTCTCCCTCTCTCTCTCTGATAAATAAAAATTAAAAAAAAAACACAACAACAACAACAACAAAACCTTACAGCCAATGTTCTTCAGGTGCGTTTGGCTGAACTCCAAGGTTCTGAGGAGCTACCCAGAAGCTGCCATTGTTGTTTTGTTGACAGGTGACCGAAGGACAGAGAAGTTCGAATGACCCGAGGCCTTTCTGGACACGGACGATAGTTGTGCACCAAGTGTCAGAGGGCCTGGGTGTCCGTTTCCCGGACCGACCTCCAGTCCCACTGGTGTCCTGGACGTCCAACATGACGAGAAGGAAGGCAGGACCAAGAAATCAGGAATCTTCTGAGGATAGCGCGGTTCTTGGAAGACAGTCCACGAGGCCGGGGGTCAAGTGCCAACAGAACATGATGACGTTTTACTTTAAAACTGTCTCCTTGAAGGACAGGTGCTTACAGACGGGAAGTGGTCCTTGTGTCACCGTCATTGTTAAGCACGTCTGTTGGAAACGCCAGCTGGCTGGGTGGCTCTGGCAAGGGGCTCCTGGTTCAGGGACCTCGTCTCATCATTCATAAGCGCCAAGATGGACTACGTGCCCTTACCTGACGTCCCCTGGCCTCTCAGGGCCTCGCCAGTTGTCCTTCGGAGGCGGTTTCCCAGCCACAGACTGGGCACTCTCTGGTCATGTCCTTCAGGCTCGGTCCCCTAGCCGGTCCATGTCCTGCAGGAAGCTCCCTTCAGAAGGACACCCCCACTGTGGGGAGACCTTTGTCTGTCCCCAAGAGCCGCCCAGCCTGCCACTTGCACGCGGGCATGGACTCCTGATTCCCAGGAAAAAAGAGTTTCCCCTGTGCCATTTAGGGTAAGAATTTACCTCCTTTCTCCTGTGGTAACCCTGTGGTCTCTTTTATATTCCTGGTCCTGGGGGCACACTTTGCTCACAAATGTCATTTGGTAATTTGTGACTGAAGAAAAGGATAAGAAGCCTTTTTAAGAATGATTATGAGGTAGTTTATGAGATGAGTTTACTATGAGATGAGTTTAAAATGAATCTAGGTGAATCTAGATCTTTTCTGGAACACATTACATGAGAAAGTATATTAAAAAATTCTAAGAAGTCCAAAACAGCAAAGACTATTTTTTCTGACTAATTGGTCTCTTTAAACAATTGAACCAGGGAAAATGACACTCTATTTTCCTGAAATTTTCCACTTTAGTTACTCGTGTTTGATACTTATTCAATCTTTTGTAATTGCCAGTGCAAAGAAAAACGACACTTTCATAGTGCAGGAATATAATGCTTTTAGGTGCATTCAGTGCTTGGATTAGAGAAACAGCATGTCTTTGCAGTTAAGTACCCACGATGTGTGTTTTGCTGCTCTAGAAATATAATTTTAATTTTGGGGAAATGTTAAATCTCTTGAGAACACGGCGACTAGTTCCTGACGCCCTCGGACAAGGCGTGATGGACGTTCAGCTTTTCGGCACGGGCAGGGAGTTCCCGTCACCTTTCTGCAGGATGTGCAACGGAGAAAAGCTATCACTGGGGGTCAAATATCGGCCTTTACTTTGCGGGACGCGAGCTCCCCCTATTTTCATCAGCAGACTTAGTATTAGTGGTGGCGGGTAAGGACGGGCCACACGCAAGGGAGCAGCATTTCGGAACTCCCCGTAGGAGTGGGGGTGACTTCACCCTGAGTGTTGGGAGGCTGCTTTGGCAGTTGGGGACAGAGATTACGACTGCCGTGGAGTCAGGGCTGTTACTTTTGTGACAAAGAAGCAAACTGAAACCAGAATCCAGGAGACCACCAAGGAAGTACCAGGCTCAGCCATGGGGAAGGTGACCTTACCACTGACCCACAGGAACAGTCCTCGTGGCTGCACAGCTTGAGACATGCCCTCGGGCCCACATGCACTTGACACCGTGACCCGGACCCCGCTGGGATCAGGCACTAGCTCCCTGCCTGTCACACGGGCGCCTTTCTCCCGTAACTTCCTTGAGCCGTCTCAGTTCCGCCTCCCGACAGTGTCAGCCTCACTCCCGCTCCACAGCTCCAGCCCCGCGCACCGTGGACCAGAGCCCCACCGCCTGCACCTCCGCGAGCCCGGGCCTCCCGGGGTAACTCTCCCCTGCTCTCCATGCCTGCTGGCCCCTGGGATTCGCTGCCAGGCATTTGGTGCGGTTTGGGCCATGAATCATAATTTTGGGAAGATTGCTCTATGGGAAGCACGGGGTCTTGCTTCTGGCCCCAGTAATTCCACTGACCCCCTGTCTTTCGGCAAGTCACCAGCCCTCTCTGAGTGTTGTGTCTTAAACCATAATATGAGGAATTCGTGTTAGAATTAGACCATCTCTGGGTTCCTTTCAAGTTTAAGAATGTAAAGATCACGCCTCTCGAATCAGGGAGAAGGCATCTCTGAAGTACAAAGCACAGGTGTCGGCTCGTCCTAATTTCCACATCTTCTCGTTAGCTTGGGCCCACCACGAGAAAGGAGGGATGCTTTGCTGTCTGCAACATTCTCCATGCAGAAGGCACAGTGGTGAAATGCAGGAGGGAGAGGAGGTGGCCTTGGTCCATGTCTAGGTTTCCAGATTTTGCTGGTGAGTCACTTCCCCCCGGAGTGTATCTGCGCCGTGTGATGGTGACATGCATCCTGGAGTCACACACGGACTGAAACAGACCCTTGCTGAGGGTGTTGGTCGGCACAGTGAGTGATCAGGCGCAGTGCGGGCTCAGGAACCGCCGGCACGGGTGGGACAGCCGCCCCATGCTCAGTGGCCTCTGTCGTCTCACGCTTCCTGTGCTACTAATAATTTTCAGTATAATGTATCCAACACTGATCCTAAGTATTTGGGACAATCTTCTACTTAACGTATATTTATCTCCAATGCCTTTTCCATTTCTCCCCAAAAAGAGGTCGAGTCAGAGGGTGCAGACGTCATTTGTGAGACATCTGGCGTGGGCGCCTCTAGGCAGCACTGGGGGCGAGAGCCAGCATCGCATGTGGTAAAGGCTGCCCTGGCCCCAGCGCTGCAGGATGAATTCGGGCAGGCGACCCAGAGCCCCAGCTGCTGCAGCCGGGCTCTGGACCCTCACCCCCATGGTGTGGGAGTGGCAGGGTGGGGCACCCATGAGGTTTTGTTGCAGCTCCTGAGTTTCCCAGTTCCACAGTTTCCATTTGGTCATTTTCTAGAACTTTTGTCTCTTGTTGAGCTGGTCCACTTGGTGTTCATTTAGGGGCCCTACTGGGGACTGTTGATTATTCATGATGCTACTTTAAGATCCTCTCCAGACCATCCCAGCTTCTGATCTCTCTTGCCGTCCACTTCCCTGATGGAGTTTCTCGTCCCAGTCGTGGCCTTGCCTGCTGCTGGTAGGAAGACTGAGGTTCGACGGTAGCCGAGGGGACTCTGCCCCCCCCCCTCGGCTCATCCGCTGCGGCTGGCACACCCTGGTGAGGGTCAGCGGCAGCTCCCACCCTCTGCGTGGACCGTCCTTCCAGTGGCACTTCTGTTGCCAGAACTCTTGGTGCTTTGTTCTTCTGGGGCCATGGAGCGTCCCTCTGAATCTTGGCAGGGACCGCTGCCAGATGTGAGACCCTTCCCTGGGCCTCCAGACGTCACTGGGTACCCCGATGCCTGCTGCTGAGGACATCGGGGCACAGATCAGCTCCCATGTGTCGGACCCCACCCTGGCACACTGCTGCGGCCACCTGGGCCTGCCTGGATCAGCTCTGAGGGGATGGCTCTTGGGACTCCCCAGTCTTCCTGCTGGGGCTCCTCTTCCTGGACCTTCGGCCTGAGACAACAGGCTTGTGTTCACTTCATTTGCACAAGCCCCTTGGTGGCTCGGGGCTGAAGGACCAAGAACTATGGGAACAGAAAGGAGACCCAGGAACTCACCACACTGTTGCTCAAGTGCTGGGTCCCTGCATCTCCTCTTCCCTGGCCTGTGGCCCTTCAGGGACCTGGTGATGGACTCCAGAGGCGTGTAGTCATATTTACAGGGAAGCAGCAGGGCAGAGGGAGTCTGTGCTCCAGAAACCTCCTACAACCCATTCACATTTGTCAAAACCTTTGAGTCATGTCGAGGGAAAGGTCAAGTAGTAACCAATTATGCTGTTGAGTTCCCGGGGACAGATTACTTTCTGGACCTCCTGACACGTGATTTTCATGCAGAGAGGTTCATTGATGAGATGAAATTCCCCCTGGCAGGTGGAGCTAGAACCAAGGAACCCTGGCACGTGGCTTCTGGTGTTGCACCCATCACGTGCCAGGCACACCACCATGGGGCTGGAGAACTACAGAAATGGTTCAATCCTCTAAAACACACTCGGGCCCAGGATAAGCATATCTTGCATCAGAGCCTTGGGTCAGGAGAAGAAATGCCTTCTTACCCTTCACATTTAACCCACGGTCTTCTCTGACAGGCATTACCTCAAGTACCTGAGTGTGCTCAGGACACGTAGGATGTCAGTATTGTTGTTCCCATTTGACAGATGAGAAGGCACACACTCAGAGTCGTTTGCTGAAACATTCAGCCAGAACTTGCTGGAGTCAAGAGATCTGAACCAGGGTCTTGAGACCCCGAAATCGTAGAATGGCTTCGCTATGGTTCAGTCTTGGCTAATTACCCATAATTCTGCAAAACCCTAAAATTGGCTTGGAAATCGATAAGCAGAATTATCAGTAAATTCCGTCCATTTCCTGGGAAAGGATAAAAGGCTAAAGCTGATTTTATGAAAAACTGAAAAACCCCTCAGGAGCCGTTTTCTTCCCTGCACCAGGTCTTTGTTCCCTGAACTAGACTAAGTGGTCCAAGATGAGAAAGTGGGGAGCAGAGGACGGATTTAGGGCCAGGTCCCCTCAAACTGCGGTTTGCCCAGGAACCAACTGAAAGGCTTAAACTTTTAGATTCCAGGTCCCACCCCCAGAGAATTGGCCAAAGATGACCAAGGGCAGGGCCGTGAGAATCCACTTTTCTTGAGGAATCCAAGGTCATGGGCAATCCAGATTGGACACTTTGCAACTCTGTTCTGGGATGTGAAACCAAGAGGTTTCTATCCAGGAGGCAATTAATCCAAATTTAAGTTTGAAATTAAAACAGGATTTGTGATAAGAATTAAATCTAAATAAAAGTTTTTAATTTCTTATGTGCATGCCATGGGCACCGTCTTTGGAACACCACAGGTATAATTAATATATTCCTAATGGGTGGACAAAACGAAGATAGGTCGAGGCTCACTTGATCTTTCCGTTGTGTTCAAAGCCAATTTCAGCAAGTTTCCAAGTAAAGTTGCATCGGGTTTACACTTGGACTTCAGCTGACATGCTGTGGGCTCTCCGTGCAGGTCATGTGGGCCACAAAGGAGAGACACCACAGTCCAGCCCCACCCCCGTCCTGTTTCTGACCAACCAACACTGCCGGCCCAGCCCCCCGTGGGAGACAGGACCCCACTAGGTCAGAGTTGGTGGCCCCCTCTGTGGCTTCTGTCTCTGAATGTCTTCTCCTCTGCCTCTCGTCCATGTAGTTTTGGAATGTGGGTGAGGTCGGGAGCCCACCACCAAGAAAGAATTCTTGAGACATCGTTGGTGCAAAAAAAGGTGATTTTACTAAAACACAGGGACAGGGCCCTTGGGCAGAAAGGGCAGCCGCCTGCCATTGTGAGGGCTGGCTGATTATACACTCGAGAGCTGGGGACTTAAGGAAAAAGGGAACTTGTTCAAAAGGACTTTCACATTCTGAAGAAGACTCACAGGATGCTGGAGGCCTGGCTATTGTCAAGCTAAGGCTGTTTTCCCTCTAGCAGAGCATCCACATGGAAGACAGTTGGGAGTTTCCTGGAGGAAAGTTCTACTCTTCCTATTACAAGCCCTTGTCAGGAGCCTGCAGATCAGAAACAAATTAACTTTGTTTACTTTCCCTTCTGCCTCTGTTTCCTTCATCACTGTGGAGGGGAGGGTGATGTTAGGGCTCCAGGAAATTGAGTTATGAGCTTCTGGAAAGGAGGCTGTTGATAAGAATGCTTTTTCCATGTGAATCACCAAAACATTGGTAAACCAGTGGAGACCCACGTCCTGCAGAGCTGTGATCTGTCAGTGAACCATTTGTGTTTCCTTCCCTGAGCTCTAGGGCGGGCGGGAGCGCCTGGAGAACATCCCAGGGACCCCACCCGGCAGTTGTGCTTTATCCTCAGCTGGCCTTCTTCTCCCTTATCACTATGGAAAATCTCCAAGTTTTATCATTGGGCAATAAAAGGCATGCATGGATGAGCGGGCTTTGTTTGCAGTTTTGGAAGTAATCGTCTTGCGTATGGAGGACACGTCAGCAAAGGCACAGGGAACGTGCACGGGCTGGTGGCCTTCGAGGCGCCCAACATCAGATGTACAGGACAAGCTTGGTTTTCAGTGTCTGTAATGCACATGCATTAACTTTTCAAATTTCCTTTCACTTAACGTTCTATTTAGAAGCTCTGTGAGGGAACACTACTAACCACGTGTGATCTGACTCTGCCTGAGGCAAACTGACCTTAGTGCAGGTAAACTTGGGAAAAAAGTATTATATTGATGAGGGGGCGGGAGGCAAGCTGAGGGCAAAGCAGAAGCTGAGCCACCCCCACTCCCCACCCCTGCAGATGGGACCTATGTGACATTCCCCAGGCACTCCTGACTGCCCCAAAACTAAGGAAAGGAAAGACAAATTGTTAACTTATGGAGATTCTGTTAGGTTTGATCGCGGACCGATTGAATGGACTAAAGGCACCAAGGCAAGCGAGCCTTCGAGGACCGGCTTTATTGCAAGCACCCTCGGGGGAGGTTCCTCGACTCCGGAGGAGAGAGAGTCGGGAAGTCGCGCGCGAAGCAAAGAGGTAGGGGCTTATATGGGATTCTGCTGGGGAAGTCCGAAGAGGAGGTACTGAGACCTTGTCGAGTTTTCCTAATAAGGGCTGAATTCAGCTGCGGGGCTCCTCGTTGGTTTGTCGGTGGGAGGAGAAAGGTTTTGGTCTCCCGTTTGAGTTTCTGTTTCCCGGGTCTGACGTGGTCGTCGCAGGAGGGTGATGGCGGGAACCGCAGCCATCTTAGGTGTCCGTCATTTTGAATGGTTCTCCCCTCTCTCGCCTGACCTCAACAGATCCCACCCCTGCAAGACGTGAGTCTCCCTCAGTTTACAAATGTCTTAGCAATCTACAGGAACAAAGCATTTCTATCAACAACCTGACTTCCAGAAGGAAATGTAGATACAATTAAATGTCCTTATAGGGAAGCTCTATTATTAATTCCTTGAGGAATCTCCACACTGTTCTCCAAAGTGGCTGCACCAACTTGCATTCCCACCAACAGTGTAAGAGGGTTCCCCGTTCTCCACATCCTCTCCAACACATGTTGTTTCCTGTCTTGTTGATTTTGGCCATTCTAACTGGTGTGAGGTGGTACCTCAATGTGGTTTTAATTTGAATCTCCCCAATGGTTAGTGACGATGAACATTTTTTCATGTGTCTGTTATTCCTTTGTATGTCTTCTTTGGAAAAGTGTCTGTTCATGTCTTCTGCCTGGTTTTTTTGTTTTTTTTTTTTTTCTTTTCAGCATAACAGAATTCATAGTTTTTGCACCACACCCAGTTCTGTCTGTTTTTTGATGTGATTTTCTGTTTTGTGTGTGTTGAGTTTGAGGAGTTCTTTATAGATCCTGGATATCAGCCCTTTGTCTTTACAAATATCTTCTCCCATTCCGTGGGTTGTCTCTTTGTTTTGTTGACTGTCTCCTTTGCTGTGCAGAAGATTTTGATCTTGATGAAGTCCCAAAAGTTCATTTTTGCTTTTGTTTCCTTTGCCTTTGGAGACATGTCTTGAAAGAAGTTGCTGTGGCTGATATCAAAGAGGTTCCTGCCTATGTTCTCCTCTAGGATTCTGATGGATTCCTGTCTCACGTTGAGGTCCTCCATTTTGGGTTTATCTTTGTGTACGGTGTAAGAGAATGGTCGAGTTTCATTCTTCTACACATAGCTGTCCGATTTCCCCAGCACCATTTATAAATGTCCTTATAATCTGCAGCCACTGACAGATACTTGAAGTGGGCAGAGTGTAATGTTCCTCCTGGAAGCTCCCAACTATCTCAGTGTTAATGCCTTGCCAGAGGGAAAAACCACCTCAACTTGACAATGGCAAGGCGTTGGGTATCCTGGGAGTCTTCTTTAACATATGAAAGTCCTTTGAAAACCCCCCATTTTCCTTAACTACCCCAACTCCCAACTATATAAACAAACATTAACATTAATCACAACCCAGAGGCAACAGCTCTTTCTCCCCAAAGGTCCTGTCCCCCTGCTCTAATAACCGCCATTTGCACCAAAGACTTCTCAAGAATTCTTTCTTGGTCATCTGCTCCGGACCTCACCCTACAGAATCTCACCTATATTCTAAAACCCCATCAATATGAGACCAGAAGACATATATATACAATGTATTTAGCTCAGTTAAACTATATATGTGTGTGTGTGTGTGTGTGTATTAAATGCACTCACAATAATCTTTTGGTAAGCTTGTTATCCAAAATATTTAATAAAACATTTATTATTTTTATTTTTTATAAAACATTTTATTTTTAAAAAAGCATTACTATGAAATATAACTAAAACAAACTCAATACAAATCAAATGTCTGTGACATTTCATACACAGATGACATCAATAATTTTTTTTGAAAACTCCTAAAATTCCCAAAGGAGTCCACCAAACCAGGAACTGAAATGAGTTAGTTTAAGAGGAAGAAAAATTTTGTGTATTTTCTTATCTAGGAAATGCTATTAATAAAATGTTTCTTATTTTTTTATCTTTTTTATGTTGAGTGGAAAAGTATAGATTGAAATAAATAAAATTGAACTGATTCAATAAAATTAAATGTGATTTTGAATATTATTAAGGAATTTTAGTGATTTTGTACTTTTTCTATAGCTAGAGAAAAATAGAAATGAGCACATAATTTATATTTAGAAACAAGGAAACAGCAAGAAAACATTTTAAACCATCTCAGAATGAGGATGAACGAAGTTCAGTTGGTCTGATTTTTCTTTAGTCCAACCCAGCAATAAAAGGAGCAAATATGCCGCGAAGCCACAGGAAGAACAGGGTCACACAAGGGCACACCTGGTGCACGTGCGTGGACTCTTCTCAGCGAGGTTAGAAACAAATTCCAATCCCACATTAAGGAATGTGTCCAAAAAATCCTTCTACACAGCATTTGAAACTGTCTGAACAACAATGGTCACAACAGGTTTTAGAAAGGTCCGCTTTGCCGGCATGAAATGACTTCAAAGCTCCAACCTTTGCAGCCGTGCAGGTTTAACAACCAACGGTGAACCAGCAGAATGGCGCCAACACGGAGACACATCTCGCGGCCCGTAGAACATGGCGCTTTTCAGATTTGTGGGAAAGGAGGCATGATTACAGAAGTTCCTTGAGAATAAGCTATTATTTATTACATATGATGTGGGAAACAATGACAGAAGAAAAATTATTAAATTTCCTTACTCCCTAGAGCCCACTGACATGTCCTTGAAACAGGCAGAGTGACATTTCTCTAGGGACTCAACTGCCTCCACCTTAATATTTTGCTAAGGCCACAAGGCAATCCTAGCCTGACTGCCTCCCACCCCCAACAAGATCCTGTAAGTCTACTCTAACATATAAAAATTCCTTTGGAAACTTCCTGTATCTCTACACCCTCCAAGATACACACTGGCAGTCATCCCTAAGCATATGGCCCACCGGTATACATCTGAAGGGTCTCATGACTAAGCTTTTATTAGACGGTAATAAATGACTTTTTCCCAACAACAGCTAGCCCCTCAAGGTCCTGGGAACCTTGCTTCCAAAAGTCCTTAGAGACTTACACTCTCCCTGAGCCCCTCCCAACTTGCAGATATGTGATGGACCACTCCTCACAGCCCCAGGCCAGCGGCTCTTTCTGCCCATGGGTCCTGCCCCCCAGCTTTAATAAAGTCACCTTTTTGCACCCGAGATATCTTAAGAATTCTCCCTTGGTCATTGGCTCCAGACCTCACTTATATATTCTAAAACTTCATCAAAAGGATGCTGGAGGCCTGGCTATTGTTAGGCTAAGGTTGTTTTCCCTCTAGCAAGACATTAATGTTAAGACAGTTGGGAGTTTCCAAGACAACATTACATTCTGGCCGCCTCAAGTATCTGTCCATGGGCTGAAGGTTATAAGCACAATTAATCTGATCTACATTTCCTTCTGTCTTTGTTTTCCACACCACTCCCAGGGATCAGAGGGGCACCATGATACAGGGAAATAGCTTAGCAATTTGGTCAAACTATAGTTTGTTGGCTTTTTAAGATTTTTATATTATTATTATTTTTATTTTGGGACAGAAAGAGAGCACGTGTGTTTGTGTAGGAGTGTGAGGAGGGGAAGGGCAGAAAGATACCTCCAGCAGACTCCACACCGAGCATGGAGCATGATCAGGGGCTCGATCCCAGGACCCTGAGATCATGACCTGAGCTGAAACCAAGAGTTCGGAGCTTAACCAACTGAGCCACCCAGGTGCCCCAAGATTTTATTTTTTTAGATAATCTCTGCACCCAGCTCAGGGCTTGAACTCACAACCCCCAGATCAAGAGTCACGTTCCACCAGCTGCACCAGCCAGGCACCCCCGAACTCAAATTGAGGAGTCTCAAATTGAAAAGAAAGAGGAAGAAAGTGAACACAGCAAGTGAACACCGGAGATCCTCATTAAAGCAAAGCTGTGTTCCAAGGAATGTCAGGCCTGGCTGCGCCGTGTTAATTGGGGCTAGAAGTCACTTAATAACTAAGCAGCCTCTCCATGTGGCTCCCATGGCAACAAAGCCATGCCTGGCAACCGGACTTTACTTCCTTGGTGATAAATGAATCACATATGGTTTACTTTTATGGCATGGCCAGTTCGGTGGAGGAAGTAGCGTTGCCTCGGTAAATGAGAGAGAATTAGATCCTAAGGGGAAGCTCTGACATGCAGGCAGCTTCCATAGCAACCCAGTGAGAGGAGTGAGCAGTCGGCGCAGGAGCCCACGCAGGAAGTGGTCTTTCCTGGGTCGGTGCTTCCGGCGAGAACCTGTCCACAACGGCGTCTGTGCAAAGGTCAGTCCAGCCTTGGTGTGCACATCCTCACTTCTCATTCTCCAAAGCGTGCTTTAAATGCCTACTTAAATGCGAAAATGCCTCAACACTTAAGAAATAAGGGGAAAAAAGGAGGCTAGTGGCAGAATTTTTATTTTTGGGGAATGCATTTCTTTTTCTCTAAGGTCATCTTGCAATTGGATCTATGTTTCCTTTTACTTAATATAAACTTGCATTTTTGTTCTATTTGGAGCAAAAACCTATCTTATTGAATCTCTTCTCTTTTGGGTACGATATTTGCGTAGAAGGCCTTCGTCACCTCTGATCTAAGTCACACAAACAAAATTACCTTGAGATCCTCGGTGGCTTTTAAGAGTGAAGGTCAAGCCTCAGACCAAAAAGTTGGAGAATCATTGCTCCAGATTAGCACCTAATTTCACAGCATTTGGTGTCCTGACTCAAAGAGCAAGCGTGATAGGAACACAGTTCAGATCCCCCCTGAAGCATTTCCTGGCATTGAGGCAAGCGGGCAGCTACGCCTGTCCAGTACTGGCACGTAGAATTGCCGTTGGCCATCGACGATCGTCTTGGAGTCCTCTCCATTTTGTGTGGAAATTTAACATAAAAATTTCAACGTACCAGTCTCTCTCAGTGTTTTCTTGTTTCCGCACTGGACTCCTGCAGCTCGTCAACTGGACCTCTGCCTTTTACCTTCAAAGCTAACCTGGGCTACCAGCCCATTCCCTTCGTCATTAACTTCTGGTTTTTACGTTCCTTTCACTTTAAGTAGGAAAATGAGAAAACACAGACGCACCTCCCTGTCGAAGCTGCCAAGCGCATCCTCTGCGCCATCCACAGATGAGTGGGACAGTCGGGGAGTCGGGGCCGGGCTCCCCAGCCAGGAAACATGGCTTCAGACAGCGGAGACTAAACAGCGCGGACGTCGGGCTCTGCAGCTGGATGGCACCACACTGACATTGTGCTCTGCGGCCCTTGCAGAAGTGACTTCTGCAAAATGTCCTAAAACAAACAACCAACCACAAGGCATTTGTCAACATCACAGGCCAGGGGCAGTTGAGACCTACGCCCCCAGATGTCAGCAAAAAAGACCATCAGCTCGTGGACACGAACACAACACACAGATCCCTGACGAGAGCCCTGATTAGCACGAATCAGCATACCCTGGTTGCTTAAGAAAGTGCCACAAAAGAGCTCATTAGAAACCCCTAAACTTAGAAATCCGGGGGCACCCACTCGGGGCTCCTCCCTCTCCAGGAGCTCTGGACTCGCCCTGCCCTGCACTCCTTGTCCAGCCCACTACTTCCTTCTTCGAGGCGCTGCCCGTGGTTCTCAGTTTCATGCCCGTCATCTGAGGGGACAGGACCCGAGGGATCATCACAGTCAGTATTTATTAGCACTACCCCGCTGGACATCATCTACAGACAGACTTGTGTAGGCCGCGTGGACGTTCAGAAGGCAGCTGCTGGTGTTAGCCCCACACCACGGGTCAGGGGCTTGGCGAATTGAGCTATTCATAAGCTTATCAAATCAAGAGCAGTCTTGAAGACATAGATCAAAAGTGCTGAAAAGCCAGTGATGAAGAGTGAGTATCCACTGGACGAGAAAAGATCCCAGTGGGTGGGAGTCTTAGAACCAGCCACCATGTCAAATGCTCATGATTTCTTTCAGCCCCGCCCCCCCAGCTATGCTCTCCTCATGGCCTTCCCTCCTGAAATCCTTCTGGAAGGGTCTACTACATGCTTCTCGAGAGCAGAGATCCCAATACATTTTTTTTCTTCACTCTACACTATTGGGAATTTTGCCTGGCTCAGTGTAGGGTCAAGTACAAGACTGTGGGTTGATTGAGAAGCTTGTGACAAATGTGGTGGGAACAGTAGATTCTGTATCGATGAAGTCTCCTTCTGATCTCCATGGGAGGTAAGTTCTGTGGCATCCAAAGACAGGAATCCCATCTTCAGTCACATCCATCTGGACCGTGGCAAGTGGTAGAATGCACATTTAAACACTTGATAAATACTTTTAATTATGATGGTGGATTGCCTACCACTTCCAAGAGTTGATGTTTGAGAAAATTGCATCTAATATAATTATTCCTACTTTCATCTTTTGTGATGGAAAATAACTAGGGTCCAGAGGCTTAAGGCAACCAACATTATTTCCCTTTTAGAAAATTTGAAAGAGGCACCAACTTCACGGGTCGCCGTGACTCAGCCTGGTTCACGGCACGGAGAGTTCTTTCTACAAAAATGCTCCATTAAAAGAATGTGGGATGTTCCCATGGTCATTCTGAGCTCACAAGTGCTTAATTTCTTCACAAAGAGGAAGAAAGCCATTGTTTTCAGTTTACTCAGATTTTTTCCTACTAAGTGCATTATTTGGCCAATCTTTAAAATGAGAGATAGAGTGACATCCCATGAAATCTATCCTCACCGTGGCCACTAAGGATGGCTTCTTGCTGTCACCGTCTCTGACGCAGGAACTTGGCTTCCTCTGTCTCACAGCAAAGTGGGAAGCAAACACTCAGCTGCTAGTGGCTGAAACAGAACTAATGATTTAATGGTCGTATGCGTCTGCTCGTCCTTTGGATGAGGGGCGGCTTAAGCAAGGAGGTCACTCGAGAAAGCTATAGATGTCTGTTGCCAGGGAAACCGGGCACAGCTAAACACATTCACCCCCCTGCTCTCTTCTCGGCAGTGATGAGAGCCCCCTTCATGGGTGGGGCCTCAGAACTCCCAGGACAGAGAGAAGACCCCCGGAGGTCTGCAGACATGAATATGGGAAACAAGCTCAGCACTGGGGAACTTCTGGAAATGTTATCTTGAATCTAAATTTTAAATAATTCTGAAGCCTTGTGGTGCCTTTGCAAAACGAGTTTAGTCTGCCCACCGGGGACACACCTGGAGTGAACGTGGAGCAGATTTGCCTTCTCCGTGTGAGGACGCCTTGTGGTCGAGTGGAGAGGGGGGCTCGGGGTCCCAGAAGCACTGGCTCCAAGCCATAGCTCACTCCAGGGCCCTTAGGACTCATGTAATACATTCTCTGCACTTCAACACTCTCGGCGATGCCATAAACCTCCACTGAAGGGGACCCAGCCCAGCTGGACGCACAACCAGAGGACAGTGAGGTGTGCGAAAGCTCTGTGAGTCACTCACACGCTCATGAGGGCGACGTGCATGCTGGCACAGAGGAGGTGTCCTCTGACGCAGGGTGGGGAGAGTCAGGAGACCTCCCTGCCTTTGGAGGGGGGTCTTTTATCTTCTTCAACAACCAGTGAAAGACCTGCCCTCTTGAAGAATAAGTTCAGGGGGAACCACACCTTCTTCCGCAAGTAATCATGTAAATGGATGGGAAGTCCGTGTCTTCATGTGCAAAGGTGAGGGCTTTTATGGGCCACTAGCCAGGCTCCGGGGTTCCAGCTGCCTGAACCACACCCCTCCAGTCAGACCCGCCTCCATCAGCAGGTGGAGACGATAATGCGGACTAGCAACACAGAGTTAGTGTAGGTGACACACAAGAAAATGAAAGGAAAGGTCAGAAAGAAATCAGGATACACGTAAAGGTACTAAGAGGTTATGTGTTCGTATTTTTATGGTGTGTTCTCATAGCAGCCCTGTTTCTATGAAAAGGGGCATGTTCATATTCACGGTAATGTGGGGAGATTGATAAGGGAAATCTGTGTTCTAAGGTGGCCAACCAACCCAGCAGGGGGATCCCAGTCCGGCCCCAGGGCCATTCATGGTTCCACCCCTTCCCCCCAACCCTGCCAGCCGCAGCCTCAAGAGTGGCTCAGGTATGGAAGTAGAAGTGTTTAAACTCCCCCTTTGTCTGTGCTCGGGGCTCAGACCTTGGGAGATCACTCTCTGGGCCCGCCGGCGGGAAGTAAACCTCCCATCCTCCAAGGTCTCCTAGGGCCGCTGGGTTCTTCTACCAGCATCCAGTCCAGGTTCCGTAACAAGAGGACTTAGCAGCAGCAGCAGCAGCAGCAAAAGGTGTGTGTGAGGGGAGGGGGTGCGCAGTGGGACATTGAGTGAGGCATTTTGCAAGCCAGGCTTTGGGGACTGCTTATCCCGGAGGAGGGGGTACCCCACTCCAGCCTCACCTGTCCCTGGGAGGCTCTATGCAGGTTCCCCATGCCAAGGACATCGCTAGAAGATCCATCTGATTCCAGCATGGGCAAAGCCCACCACCACGATGATCAGGCTTAATAAGATTTTCTTTTATTGAATTATGAATTAAACAAGTTCTATTGCAAATATTAAAATCTGTTTTACCAAAGGGACCTCATTTTTTTGTAGAGAAACTTTATATATTATCATATTATATATGATGTATATCTATATATTATCATAACAATAACAACTATACTCAAAATGTGCATTGGTGTAAGAAACTGCTGTGAAAGTAGCAAATATTTTTCAGGCACTTTCTGTGTGTTGAGGACAGGAACAGGTAGGTTTCTCCCGTTCTGTCCTCATTACAAAACGGCACAAACAGGCATTATAACTGCTCTTTGCAGCGGATTTTCTCAATGCCCTTACATTCTAAGACATCATTTTATTCTAAGAACTGCCCTGTGGGATGTATGACATAATGCAGGGAGAAGGCTGCAGAAAGGGAACACCGCCACCGCATATCACTGCTGCCTGCCTTCCCGGCTTCGAGAGGTTTCTAACACACGCTTGGTTCCCATCGCATTATCCGTCCAGTCACAAGACACAGAAAGAGAGAATGCCATGGCTTGAGCGCACTGTGATTCCTTTTTTTTTTTTTTTTACTGAATCTAACAGTAATAACAACAGAAAAATAAAAATACAAGTTGTAGTTGAAACTTACAAATTATATAGAACTTGATTAGCCATTATTCTTTCCGTGTGCTGTCAAAACAGTTCGTTCAGAAAAAAATACGTCACCTGCTGTTTTGAAAAATTAATGCATCAGGTTTTTGGATGGTGGGACTGTTTACAAGACAATGGGAGATTAAGCCTAAATGCGGCTTGTGTGTGGGAGTGTGTGAGTGCGTGTGCAAGTGTGTCCGGGTGTGGGAGTGTGTGTGTGTCCGGGTGTGCGTGTGTGTGTGTGTCCGGGTGTGTGTTTGTGTCCAGGTATGGGAATGTGCCAGCACATGCCTGTGTGTGGTTATGTGTGTGGAAAACCTTCTCTGAACCTCAGAGATTTCTAACAGAGGTTCTTTAAAAAGAAATTTTATCCCTTTTCAATGTAATAATTAAGATGGAGACTAAATGAGTCCGGGGCAGGTGCAGGACCGAAGGACACCGTATCCTCTGGTCATAATCTCACCTCTGATATACAGTGAGTACTTCTCTGCCAGCACGGATGTAATCTGTCTGAGGTATTCAGTGCTCTGCCTGGTTCTGAAGGAGATTCTCGAGAAAACAGGCCTCCGGTAAGTTACAAAGGGCTGATGACATCAAAGACCTACCATGCAGACCACAAGAAAGAGGGTGAGAGCCACACGGCCATTGTGTTTAAGACCCCCACCTCCGAGGTGAGAAAGTGGATGAGGTTTTCTTGAAATTCTTTGCTATCCAAGAATGCTAGAGTTTTTAGGACAAAATGTGCATAAACCAAAAGCTTAACAGCAAAATAACGACAGACAGAAGGCTCTCGTCTACCCATCTTGGGAAATCTCTGCTGTAGACAGACATGGGCTCTGAAGGGTGGGCTCCCTGCAACTGCGCTCACACTACGTTTCAGCAATTTTACCCTATTGATTCGGATGCTCCATAAAATTCAAGTGAATCTGGAAGGGTGCTGAGTGAAACGCAGCCGTGGCAACAGAGACGCAGCTTCTCCACATAGACAGAATTCTATCTGAAGTATCGTGATGTATCGTGACCTTCTGCAAGTCTGGGTCATATGGTGTTAAAAGGAAAGGGAAATCAATAGCAGCACCAACAAACGTTCGTGCTAAATTTACTGTTAGAGATGGAGCGGAGAGTGAAGGAGAAGTTACGAAGACGCACGCATGTACGGCATTTGAGGACCTGCCAGCTGCCTTTGTGTCCTTCTCCTACACTTGGCCATGTCCTCTGAAATGCCCCCATGCCCTGTGGCAGCAGCCAACAGCACAAGCTTGGGCCACTCTCCACACTGGAGCACTTATTCCAAAAGATTGTTTTATTGTGAACACAGGGACCGCACCAAGTTCCCATTGGGCAAACATCCCCCACCTAAGTAATTATGACCCACAGATGAAAGACTATTAGAAAAAAAAAAAAGATTTTGAATGAAAATTGCAAATAATGTATTTGCAGAATAAAGGGACAGGTTGAAGACAACCTACTACATCCATGTATGGATTTTCTCTCCCTGTGAAAAAATGAAAGCAGCGTGTCGCTTGGACAAAGTCGCTTCCAACCGTTAACCTCCGTGATGTTCTGCAGCTTGATTTATCAGACGGCAAGAGATTTGTGCACACGGAGGGATGTCACTCCCCAGCAATGATGTGGCTGGAGTTAGGGGACTCGAGGACATCACACACAGAATTGTGGGGGATATGTACTTTTTAACTATTTTAACTGTGTCCATTTGCCTAACCCTTTCATCCGCCTCTTCTCCAGGCTTTAACTCAGCGCATTCGTGCTTGTCGAGAAAAGGCCAGAATTATGGCAGTGAAGCTGGGCTGTGGTGCTGATGTCACAACAGCACAGCTCGCAGTAGGAGCACCTCTGGGTCCTCCCACGGGGGGGAAGGGGCGCAGCCCGGGGCCATTGGCAAACAGCTGCTGGTATACAGTGTACACAGTGCACAAGCAGGGGAGCTGTGTTGAAAGAACACACACACACACACACCCCTACAGCGTCTTTAAGAAGCTTCCTAGAGCACGTCCAATGGCTCCGTTCCTATCTGATGAGCTCTGCCGATCAACCTGTTCCCCCTTCAAGCCCTCAGACTCCAGTGCTCCTTCCTTAAGCGGTCACATTGTCCACTCTCTTCTCGAACTCCCGTTACAGGCATGGACTCTCGACTTCGATTTGTGAGAAATCATTAGGCTGTCCTTGGGTTTATCCAAGAGAACGGATAACCATCTGGGTCACAGGATATGCTAAAGGAGATGAGGCCATAATTCCCTCTTGTTTGTGGACCATGTCCCTCCCACTCATTTTGACATTAAGCATTTACTTTTCTTATTTTATTATGTAATTCCTGTGTACAGTTGTTTCTCCCCGAAGGAGACACTAAGAAATTGTGAGGATTGACGTAGAGATAAACATTTTTTTTTAAAGATTTTATTTATTTATTTGACAGACAGAGATCACAGTAAGCAGAGAGGCAGGCAGAGAGAGAAAGGAGGAAGCAGGCTCCCCACCGAGCAGAGAGCCCAACGCGGGGCTCGATCCCAGGACCCTGAGACCATGTCCTGAGCTGAAGGCAGAGGATTAACCCACTGAGCCACCCAGGCGCCCCTAGAAATAAGCATTTTTTCTTACACATTCTCTCAATGTCAAATTAATGCTAAAGTATAGTGAATACTCAGCAAATACAAGTCGAAAGGAATCGGGCTGACTACAGAAAAGCCCATCAAAAAGATGGCCACCCCTTCCTAGCTGTGCTGCCTTGCACAAGGGACTTAACCTCTCAGCACTTTGGATGTCCCTGTTAGATAGAGCTTACCACATTCTTGTGAGATTAAATGGGCTTGTTCACATAAAGTAAATAAATCACTTCTCGTTCACAGTGTAAATGTTTAATACATAATTATATGATTATTTTGAAAAAAAAATGAGGATGAGAAGTAACAGAATGACTTCCCCACCTACTTGAGAACACCAAACAGAACTAAAGAAGGAATATGCTAAAAGAAAACAGAATGATACAGTGTTATAAGTTCAGGACGCCATGAGTACGGTTACTCACGTGGGGGAGGGGAGGAACATCAGAAAGCTGCACAAACATCATGAAAGGACTTTGCGATCCCCTTTGGGTTGATTTCATCGATGATAAGTCACTTGGGCTAAAATAAGGAAGTAGTCAAACTGCTCTCTGGATTCTGTCCTTGTGTTTAGGATTCTAACACACCAACAAATAAAACTGAAATCTCAAAGTACAAAATGGATTCTTGTTGGGTTTTTTTTTAAGATTTTATTTATCTCTTTGAGAGAAAGAGTGAGCGAGAGAGAGAGCACAGGAGCAGGGACAGAGGCAAAGGGAGAAGCAGAGAGCAGAGAGCCTGATGCGGGGCTCCATCCCAGGACTCCAGGATCATAACCTGAGCCGAAGGCAGGCCCTCAACACACAAAACGCATCCTGTAAATATTGCAGATGTGTGTGTGCTGAGATGATAGGTCATTCTTAATGGAAATGAAGACCCATTTAGGGTCATTTTACAGTGAATTAGTCTGCTGGGTTATGACAGGAAGGTTACTGATTGTCCTGCATCAAGAAAGGAAAACCTTGCCTACCATTTTTCTACAATTGCTATTAGTGATAAGGGAAATCTGTGTTCTAAGGTGGCCGACCAATCCAGCGGGGGAATCCCAGTCCGGCCCCAGGGACATTCCGGTTTCCTCCACTGCCCCACTGACCACGGCCACAAGAGTGGAACAGATACAGAAGTAAAAGTGTATAAACTCCCCCTTTGTTTGTGCTCGGGGCTCAGACCTTGGGAGATCACTCTCTGGGCCCGCCCGTGTGAAGTAAACCTCCCATCCTCCAAGGTCTCTGGCGGCCACTGGGTTCTTCTACCAGCATCCAGTCCAGGTTCCATAACATTAGAAATTGAGTAAGTTCATTGTGTGTTTTGGGAAGACCCTGAACTGCACTCTCCTGTGAAGGGGGAATGAGGGTGTGATCTAGAGTAGTTGGGGGACAGGGTCTGAAGCCACTCTTGCATTTTGGCTGCTGGGACCCTGGAATCACCTAGCCAGGCTTTTCCTCAATGTGTTCATCTACAACATGGGCCATAATGGCACCCAGAACGTGGGGACACTGTGAAACTGTATACAAATCACTTAAAATGTGTACTAACCTCACAGATCAATGTGATTGTGTGTAGCATCATATAAAAAATCAAGTGGATTCTAACTTCAAACTCCTCTTTAACAGAGGAGTAAATTTTGGCCATTCTAACTGGTGTGAGGTGGCATCTCAATGTGGTTTTACTTTGAATCTCCCTGATGGCTAGTGATGATGAACATTTTTTCATGTGTCTGATAGCCATTTGTATGTCTTCATTGGAGAAGTGTCTGTTCAGGTCTTCTTCCCATTTTTTGACGTGATTATCTGTTTTGTGTGTGTTGAGTTTGAGAAGTTCTTTATAGATCCTGGATATTAGACCTTTGACTATAGTGTCATTTGTGAATATCTTCTCCCATTCCGTGGGTTGCCTTTTTGTTTTGTTGACTGTCTCCTTTGCTGTGCAGAAGCTTTTATCTTCATAAAATTCCAAAAGTTCACTTTCACTTTTGTTTCCTTTGCCTTTGGAGACATATCTTGAAAGAAGTTGCTGTGGCTGATATCAAAGAGGTTACTGCCTATGTTCTCCTCTAGGATTCTGATGGATTCCTGTCTCACGTTGAGGTCCTTTATCCATTTCGAGTTTATCTTTCTGTATGGTGTAAGTTTCATTCTTCTACACATAGCTGTCCAGTTTTCCCAGCACCATTTATTAAAGAGACGGTCTTGTTTCCAACAGATATTTCTTCCTGCTTTGTCAGACTATTTGACCATAGAGTTGCAGGTCCATATCTGGGCTCTCTACACTGTTCCACTGGTCTGTGGTGTATAAACAATGAAACTTCAAACACTGAAGAAATAAAATAAAATTTTAAAAAATTAAAAATAAAAAAATGAGTCTCTTAAAAGCCGCATTAAAAAAATTTAAAAAAAAAAGAGAGGAGTAAATTTTAAATACGAAAGTTACTTCTTTAAAAGTGCATCTAAAAGAAAATAAGTACTTAGGAAACTGTGGATTGAAAGTGACAACTTGCAGCTTCTTCCCGAACACTGTCATCAACCCCCAATACACTGATTAGTCATCTAATTGAATTACCTGTCCACTTGCCTTTCAGATGAGGCCTCCTCTCAAGGCCCAGTTTAACGTTCAACTCACTGAATCTGGCTCATACCGACACGTGCTGATCTGGAGAGAAGGCTCCACAGTCCGTGGAAGGACGCCAGAGTGGGCCAGGTGTGTGTGGAGAGCTGCCATTTATTCTTCCAAGGCTCACTCGCTTAAAAGGGGACACAGCTATTTGTATCTAAATGTACATAATTGGTACAAAATCGGAAACCATAGAAACACAGAATTTATCAGACTTTGAAATTAGCAAACCACTTAAAATCATGTTGTGATGGAAGGTACATGAGATTTTCCTGGTTGTTGGTCACATCCCTTTCCCATCTCATCTCTGGAAAGGACAAAACAAATAACTGGGTTTACTTCTGTAAAACACTGATTTAACTAAAGTAAATAACATATAACACTATGAAGCCTATAGAGAAAAGGGTTTAAACATGATTTTTTAAATTATTTTTAAAAATAGTTTTTCCTTAAAGTAACTCAAATAGTTTGGACATGGCGATGTATGTTCATTGTTAGAGAAGCAGGGGTGGATTCACTGAGGGGAAGTCATGAAGTGAGGAAAATGGGTTCTGCCCTGGAGAGTGTCCTTGGATAATAGGCTCCTTCTCCGAGCAGATGCCCCTCACTCCCTGAGCACTTGTTCTCAGGGCACAGTTTTACAAACAGTATTGTTTGTTTCTGTAAAGACAATGACAAATATAGGGGAGGATAAACCCCTGTGCTGTAGGCATTTAAAAATGAGGTGGGTTTCTTCTCTTTGAGATTAGAGGAAAAAAGGATTTGGAAACTACAATTTTGTGCCCAGCTAACAGATTAGACAGCACAAATAATTTCAGACAGGTGTGATCCTAAATCATTTTGCCTTTTCCATTTGAAAAAAAAAAAAATGTAGTGCATGCTCAAGACCGCTCCAAAAACCCAAGTGAGTAGACATGAGATCCAGGACACAGAGATCTTAAGCAGAAAATGCATCCGAAAGCAATAAAACCAAAAAACCAAAAATGAAAACAAACAAAACACACAACACCTTCCCCCCCGCTGGATTATAGATGACTGATTATTCCAAACTAAACGTTTCAAACAATAAAATGATATTTTTTTAAATGACTTTATTTACATTTATTTTCTCAATTATATAGAAAAGTAACTGGAAAATGATAGGAAAATGCCCAACATTTTTAAAAGAAATTTATGGCTGATAGATAAATAAAATAACATAGAATGTTATAATCTGGGGCAACTGATGGAAGGTTAGGTAGATAAGGAGAGAGACAAAGGGGAAAGGGGAAAGGATCCGCTTGGCCTTCACACGAAAACAGTCCAGAATGACACCAGTTTGCTAATGTTTAATTACACATTTTCTCCAAGATTCTCATGACATTACACGGTTCAATAGTGGAAAACTTCTGCACGTTCATGAGTGTTTACACCAGTATCAATTTTCTATTTTAGAATTCATAGCCAAGCACAAAATGGCAAAAAAAAATTTTAAAGTTAATGTACTGATAGTTTTTTTTTACATTTTTTTAAAATTTCTTTTCAGCATAACAGTATTCATTGTTTTTGCACCACACCCAGTGCTCCATGCAATACGTGCCCTCCTTAATACCCACCACCTGGCAGAAGTTACAAAGGAGCCAGTGGGGGCAGCACAAGGGAAGAGGAAGGTGGGAGGGTCCAGATGTCTCCATTTTATTCGTGGATGTTGAGGGTGGAATACAGATAAATGGAATACAGATTAATAGTTGTACCGAAAAAGAAAACACAGACCAGTCTCACTCGGGAGATGTCAATGCAAACATCTTAAATAAGATATTAGTGATCACAATGTTACAATATATTAAAAAGAAGTACCTCGTGCACAAGGAGGTTTATTCCAGAAATATGAGTGATGCAGTATTAGAAAGCCTACTGACAAAATCATCATATTAATAGAGGTAAAGAAAAGTCATATGATTTTCATAGGTATATAGAATTCACTTGACAAAATTCATCTCTCATTTATCTTAAAAATATTCAGCAAGTAGAAACTGATGCTCAAAAAAGAAAAAGAGTGCGCCTGGGTGGCTCAGTTGGTTAAGCAACTGCCTTCAGCTCAGGTCATAATCCTGGAGTCCGGGGATCAAGTCCCACATCGGGCTCCCCAATCCAGGTGGAGTGTGCCCTCTGGCCTTCTCGCTCATGCTCTCTCTCCTCGCTCATGCGCTCAAATAAGTAAAGAAAATATTTTAAAAAAAGAAGAAGAAGAAAAGAAAACAAATTAATGACTCTTCTTTCTCTATGCCCTTTAGTCCAAAGACAGCACCTGCCTTAACAGGAAAGGCAAGGCTTCCACGCACATTAGCAACGAGGAGTTACAAAAGAACAAGTGGTCAGACCCATGGTGGTTAGGAAGGAAGAAATAAACTCACTTGACTCCCTGATGGAAGCGGCATCACCAAAATAAGAGACTTTAGTACAGACGCAGATTTTAAAATCAGCATAAAGAAAAATACAGCTTTCCTGTATACAAACAGAAAACAGGCTAGAAGATCTAATGAAAATGCATCTGCGTTAATAACAGCAAAACAAATTTTAAAAAGGAAAAATGCCTAATGTATTTAATAACAGATTCAAATATTTATTCAATTAAAATTAGAATTTAAAATTTTAGAAATGCCATTTTCAGTAGCACTGAAAAATGAAGCGTCGAGATATAAAACTAACAAAATACACACGTAGATCTGTATGTGGAAACTCTAACACTCTGAGTTAAAAATCCGGCATCTCAATACAGGGAGAGCTATTCCATGCCCATGAATTAGGAGATCAGCACAAAGAGGTCGATTTTCTCGTGAAGGATGATTCCAAATAAATTTTGTAGATGTTGCTCCCTCCGGGAGGTAGAGCCTGGTTCTCCAGTTCATCACTGCGGATCGCACAAAATTAGTTTCTTCCAAAGAATACGAAGTGGACACGAGGGAAGCGGGAGAATTTGCAGTGGGGAAACACAGCAAGCAGTGCCTCAGCGAGGTCTGTCAGTCAGTGCCATCAGCGATCAGTAGTACCGCGGGCATGTCCTCTTGATAGGTTATAATGTGACAGCTGACAGAAGACATAGCTACATGGGGGTTTCCAGATGGGGACTCTGAGATCTTCCCTAACGTGAACGTTAACAATCATGCAACAATAGAAAATAGACACATTGTGTCCAGGTGGATTTCCATGTCAATATATATGTGTACAAATTTGTTGCAATGAATTAAAGCATTCTCTAAAATTCAGCACGAGTCTCATTTTTAAAAATTGAAACTCATAAAAAAGAATGAAAATAAGATAAAAGATAATTAATAGGCTATTAATAGGAAATGCTAATACCATATTTTAACAAAGAGACTTAAGGCAATTAATATATTTTCATGTTTGATTTTCTAAGTAATCAGAAAAAATAAAATTAAATATGAAATTTGATTGGCGTTGTTGCAAAGCACATGTTGGCTGGATATGGGGAAAGAAGAATTCACTCCCACTTCTCGTGGAGGCTCATGCTTTGTGGCACTTTGGAGAACTCTTTTTTTTTTTTTAAGATTTATTTATTTATTTGAGAGAGGAATGCAGGGGCAGAGGGAGAGGGAGAGAGAGAATCTTGAGCAGACTAAGCTGAACAGGGAGCCCAATATGGGGCTGGATCTCAGGACCCTGAGATCATGACCTGAGCTGGAACCTAGAGCCAGACAGCTAACCGGCTGCACCCCCCCAGGGGCCCCGGAGAGCTCATTTTCAACACTCTCTCTCTGCCTCGCTCCACAAGGAAAAGACTTCCAGGCTGTGAAGGAGGACCACTGGCGGTCAGGTAACCTAAGTTCGTGTGGTCCCGATTTCTGACAGTCAAGTGAGCTCTGGCAGGTTGCCCAGGCTGCACACTGGCTTCCACTCTTGATTCAGGGATGTTAGAGACAGCAACAAAGACAAGAAAATGTTCTGGGCAGGCTCTTACCCGCATTCCACTTTGGTTAATATTTATCACAAGAATTTACAGAGCAGTCTGACTGCTAACTTATTTTTTCTTCTATCTACTCCATCACTCACAAGGACCACACGATTTCTTCTCTTCCTTTGTGGCTCTTTGGAACGAGGAGCTGTCAGCACTTTGGGGAATGACCGACACAGGTGTCACCCAGTGTACCCCTTCCTCACACATATAGGGTAACCCAAGGCACAGGTCACCCTTATGTCTTCTTCCTCCAAATCTTTCTAAAATCGGGGTCTCCAGCCACATTCCCGCCGACATCCCAGAACCACCACAGTGTGGCTTCAACTGTGTCCCCAAAGAGGTATGCTCAAGTCTGACCTCTGGTTCCCGTGAATAGGACCTTACTTGGAAAGAGAGTATTGGCAGTTGTAACCAAGTTAAAATGAGGTCCTACCAGGTATGGTTAGTGTCCTTATAAGGGGAGGGAGGCACACAGAGACGCCGGCAGGGAAGAAAGCCTGGGCCAGGAGGCTGGAGGCACAGGGAAAATCAAGGATTTCCCAAAGCCTCCAGAGACAGGATGAGGCAGGAAAGGAGTTTTCCCTAGTGTCGTTAGAGGGGGCATGGCCCCCGTGACACCTGACCGGTTTCTGGGCTCCAGAGCCCTGAGGCTGAATGTCTCCGTTGCAAGCCTCCTGGTGTGCGAGGATGACAGGTTAACAGCAGCCCTAGGAGCTGACGCAACCGCTAATGGCCCTTTCCGCCTGGAACCATAGCGGTGAGAATCTCTCTAAAGAGCTTACCCTCTTCTTCGATGTTCTGTAAGGTGCAAATTCCTCTTAAGGGAACCCAGCAAACTCCATATTTTGTTCCATAATCCAGAGCTTTCAGGGCACGCCTTCTGCCCTCATGTGCTTCAGCCTGACAAGTTATGTGTATCAACAGGGGACAGTGCTGTTCCTCAGCAGTGAAGGCCACAGGTGGTGACACCAAGCTGTCCCTTAGATAGCCCAGAGCTCCTGCCTTGGAAGCAGGGCAGAGCTCTAGGAAGGAAGGAAGGAAGGAGGGAAGGAAGGGGACAGAGGTGGGGGACCTCAGTTCTAATGCCCAGAACGGTACTGTTTGAGCTACGGTTCAGTTTCAATTTGCCCCAAGGTCAGACTCACCACTCCCTAATCACACAACCCTGGAGGAGACATTTTGGGGATATACAGAAGTTAGAAAACTATGAAATCCCCCATTTATCTGAAAAAGCTTTGAGCTTTGAATGTTCTCATGTTATTTACTATTTCTTATACAGATGAATATTCCGGATATTCCACACAGCGGGGCTGGGGCACGGACTAATGTTTACAATGACTGTGTTTTACTTATGCGCTTTTCTTTCTTAGCATTCATTTTGGCTTTCAAAAATTACTGTTCCTATGGAAACAGTAATGATACCACTTTGCCCTAAGAGCAGTACATGAGAAAAAATGATTGTATATTAAAAAACATCTTTTAGCTTTACACTGTTTTATCCCCACAATGTCTGTAAATATGTACCCATTATTATCCATAATACCAAAAATTGGAAAAACCATCCAAAGTAAGACTATTCTTTAAGTTAGACTCAAATATTTTTCCAAGTTCCATTTCTTAGTGAAATAGAAATTTTGGTCCTTATTGCATCTGTTTGTTAATTCAGCCATTCAGCATTTGTGAAATACCTGCTCTCTGGTGAAGATACAGGAGAGTCGTGTCACTGTGTGTGTCTTCTGCTCACCCTGAGGAGACTTTGACAAGAAGCAGTGAATGTGTACCTTATAATTCTTTTGTCCTTAAGGAATTAGAATAAGAAAATCTTTTGAATTTTTACATTTCAGAAGGATTATTTAAAAAGCTAAACTGTCGGCGCTCCTGGGTGGCTCAGGGGGCTAAGCCTCTGCCTTCGGCTCAGGTCATGATCTCAGGGTCCTGGGATCGAGCCCCGCATCGGGCTCTCTGCTCAGCAGGGAGCCTGCTTCTCCCCCTCTCTCTCTCTGCCTGCCTCTCTGCCTGCTTGTGATCTCTGTCAAATAAATAAGTACATAAATGAATAAATCTTTAAAAATAAAAAAATAAAGAGCTAAACTGTTAAAAAATGAAAGGAATTATTGTGGTAAAACTCAAGTGCTTAGTTGTGTCAACGGCTCTTGGTTAATTATTTCTAATCTTCAGAGCTGAGGCCTGAGGGACCCTGGGCAGCTAACGGTCATAAGCATTAACTCGGAGCCACTCAAAGCAAGCTCCTCGCTGGTCATTTACGCGGAATGATACTATTAAGTTAGGAGAAATGGGCCAAGGTCCATAGTTCATCCTCAAAGTAGCGTAAGTCTTCAATCAGTGTGATTCTAATTGGAATTCACAGAGATGTCTTATCTTCAAGGAGAAGTGACCCTAAGCTTGAAGTTCTTTGTTTTTGTCATTAAAATAATTTGCATTTATCTTAATAAAAATCTGTAATTCAAGGCAAATGAAAGACACTCATTTTCATGATAAGCTTTTTTCAGGAGACTACATATAAATCTTAATTGGATGTCAAAGTCTGTATTCTTGGACCTTGTGTGATTATTCACAATTTAATTTGCAGAAGAAGTAGGGAAGAAACCAGAGGAAGTAGCTTAAACAGAAGTTTTCATATTAACCCTTTGGGCGAAGGAAGTATACATAAAACACAACAAGCGTGATAAAACTGAACCACGCTGCCCAGAGCGCCCCATCTCCCTGTAGACAGTGTGAGTGTTTTCAAGGCAAACTCTGGCTTCCACTTTCACAGTCTTAGCACCAAAACCCTCCGGGAAACTTTCCTCGGAAGCCGGGAGGTTTCCCCGCAGTTTCTGGGCTGCTACATCTCGTGCAGTTGGTGCTGTATAGACACATACGTATTGAAGGGCAGTCGTTTGTCAGCGACCTTCCAGTGTGAACCCAGAAGCAGCAGAGAGCTGACACCGGGCTCTGTGCTTCTCGTGACCCGAGCCGGGACATGCAGACTAGGACAGCAAGAGCGGAGGCCACAGTCAGTCCATGTGCAACGCCTGCTCTCGTCACTCGTGGCCCCTCTGGAAGGCAGCATGAGGCGGTGGGAAGGTACCCGGGGTTTTGGAGACTTGACCAGCTGCAAATTCCACCTCTACCCTCCTCAAAATCGGAGACGTGTGAGTGACTTTTTAATCCCTCACGTTCTGACATCTGAAGCAAGATGATGACTATATTTACTCTGTAGACTGTTTGCAGATAAAAGGAGAAAATACATGTCAAGTGCCTAAGAAAAATATGGCACATAAAAGAAGAAAAAATATACACATACATACTTATACATGCATGCATACTTCTTCTTTTTCTATTCCTAGAACAAATTTATTTTTCCCTCTCTAGAAAGAAAAGTTTTTTGTTTTTGTTTTTTTTTATTAATTTCTTTTCAGCGTAACAGAATTCATTGTTTATGTACCACACCTAGCGCTCCATGCCATTTGTGCCCTCCATAAATGACAGGGAGAAGGAAATCTTTTGCAGATATTCCAAGTGCAAAGGTGGTTGCAGAAACGGGACCACCCATGTCGCCTGGACTTGGGTCTAGAGGGGTCAAGGCACAGAGTGTCTTCTACCCACAAACGGATCCCAAAAGGACATTGGCGAGGCTGTGGGTTTATGGTTCCGAAGGAGTGGGCCGGGCTTGTAGACCCAGTCCCCAAGATATATTTTTTAAAATGTAAGTGTTCATTGGTCCTTTAAAACCTTCCTGCCGCTGGGCTCTCTCCCAGATTACTTTTCCCCATTTATCTTCCCCGACAAGGCAGAATTGCTCCCCACGTGACGGCTCATCAGGCCAGAGGGTGCTGCACCCTTGGTCAAGCTGCAGAACGGCCAGCAGGGAGCCCTCACCAGCCCGCCCGCTCCCAAGGTGCTGGATCCCCGACAAAGCTGACAACAGACCCAGCTGGGGTCGGGCGGACACACAGCAGACGTGGTGGCTCTTCTTTGAATCACATGCTCACCAGGACTCATGTGTCTCTCACTGTGACTGTCACTTGCCTGGGCCACACCTTCTGTCCAGAGCTGACCCTTCCTCTTTGACAATTATTCCTGCTCCCGAAATGCTTACCAAGGCTCACCTGCCTCCTGCTGCATTATTACCGCTTTTCCGCGTCTGCTTTAACTCGGAACCCATTGGGACCGTCCTTGCAATGCACACACTTCTGCAAGCACCAGGCTCGGGGGACGAATCACATGCCAGGCGGTCACAGGAGTGCTGTCCCACCTTAATGAGCGTGTGTATGGAAAGAACAGAGTCTCACAGGAACGGCTAGAGCTGTGTGACCAGGGATGCTTGACCCCGGGCCCGGCTGACGTGCAGCTTTGCCGTCCCACACACTCCGCTGGGAGCCCAAGCCTCCTGTTTCCGACCTCAGGCCGATGCTGCCCGGTCCTCTCACTCAAGCAGGCGGCTAGATCCACTTCACTTCTCCCATTCCCCTTGTCATCGCCTACGTCGTAGGATCGAATGTTTACCCCCAGCCGCGACCTCTCCAGGGATCTTCAAACATCCGACTGTCCCAACACGTGCATTCACCACACTTGAGTTCAGGAGTTCAGACCTGAGCTCACTGCTCTGGGCTTAGCCCGTTCCGCCCCGCCATTCTCCCACCACCAGCTCATGGGCTGCTCAGCCCTGAGTGTTGGGAGTCATGCTGGGCCCCTCGCTCCCCAGGAATCCAGTCCCTCGGCAGCGGGCTGCGGTCCAGACCCACGCGTTTGCTTTCCCTCCGGTGATCCAGAGCCATTCCAGAAGCTGCGTGTGCTGAGGGACTAAGCAAAGGCAGCATCTCCTGCATGGTTAATGCCTTCCAACGACCTCTGCATTGGGCATAAAATCGAAATTCCACAGCAGCCAGCCTCGCCATCCTGGTTCTGGCCTGGACGCCTTCTCTGTAGCCCATCGTCTTGTCCTGAATTCCACAGTGCACCCATTTTAGGGTGATTCCTTGTGTGTTTTTAAGGCACATCATTGCATATCATCATCAAATTTGAGGTTCTGTGGATCCCCATGGAGCAGAAGTAATGTCTCCCGATAAGGTTCAATATGCACACCAAAGTAAAGAAATTTCCTGCCAGAAGTCCCTAACGTTTATTCACTAAGTTCATCCCTTTCTGGTGAAAAGGAATGGAAGCTGTATTTCTAGGGAGCTCAGTCCAGTTATTAACTCAGCGCACTTGCCCCAGACTCTGGAAACTCCAGCAGGCTCCCAGATCCAGCAATTCAGCAGTGTTGAGGGGGACCCTGAAGGAGAGAAAGAGCCCAGTGCAGGGTGGGGTGGGTGTGGTTCTTGAGGGGCGGAGCACCTGTGGGTCCCGCCCCCGCCCACCTGTGACACCCAGTGCTCCATCTTACCTGTAAGCAGCTTGACCTACGACATCATGAGTCCGCATGGGCACCCTGCAGGCACGGCCACCCTGCCTTTTCCACATGCCACAGCCCAGCGTAAGCAGCACAGCTCGGGGCAGACTCCCCACCAACCAGGTAGTGCCACTGCACAACCAGGTAGTGCCACAGTGCACCTGCAAGGTGGGCCCCCAAGGGAGGCCAGGCACAGGCCAGGGGGAGTTCCCAGCGCTTCCCAGAGGCTGCGGCTGGAATTGTCCTGTTTCCTTGTCATCAGCTGCATGATGAGAGTGAGGCCATCTGCCCACGTGCAAAGGCACTGAAGACGGAGGCTAAGCCGGGGGTTGGGATTTTAACCATTTAGAAGGACCATCCTGGGAATTACATTGCCTCCAAAGAGGGACACCGTGGAGAAGCTACGGCCTGGGGTGTCAGCTGCTGACCTTCCAGGGAAGACGGGAAGGAAGGTGGAGAGTGGAGGAGAATGCCAAACCCTGGAATCTCTTGTGCTCATTTGGCCGAGAAGTCTCCTGGTTGGGCTCCCACAGCTGTCCTGCAGGAAACACGCAGAATTCATCCTTCAGGAAAGATGCTTTGTTTCTGGCTCCAAATGCTACCTATAGCTTTTCAGGCACTGTGTTACTGAGTTGCATAAGAGCTCCATGGCGGGGTGCGGGGGCGGAGGGAAGGGAGGAGTAACTTGTGCTACCAATGAGGTTTTCTCAGAACACTTTAGTGAAGGGTGAGCCTCAGGTGCTGAGCTCAGGTCACCTCCCCGTGACAGCTACCGGCCAACCGACCAGAGAGTTACGGGCTCAAGTCACACTGAAAGTCCTGGTCCTACAAAAATCTTCCAGACTGAGAGAAGACCCACCCAATGCCTGTGTCCCTGCACAAACTGCCTAGCCCCCTGAATGTCAAGTCTTTCATCAGTAGATGAAGGTGGGCTGCTGGTTTCAGAATGAGGGTGTAAAGTCTTGGTGGCCACACCAGGGGCCTGTATTTCCCGGAACCCCTGGCTGTGTCATGCCGCCTCTTCCCCGAGACTAAGGAAAGCCCAAGCCAACATCCTTCCCACTTCCTCTCTCCCCGCACACCTTCTGTCTGTTGAACTACCTGCTCTTTGAATTCCATGAGAGACTTAAAAGCACTACAGTATTATTCTTGCATTTTTAGTCAAATTCAGTAGATATTTATCGCTAGAATTCCTCCTCTTTTGTCATTATCTTGCTATATGTTTTGATGCGTTGAAATTAGGACCAGGACCATCTGTTCCTGCTCTCCCTTGCTGGGTGACAAACCACTCCACGCTTGGTGGCATAAACCCACAACCACTGATCGGTGGGTCAGAAATCTGAGCACAGCACAACCGAGGACACCCTGATGCTCCATGATTTCTAGGGACTCAGACAGGAGGACGAGACCAGCGGGGGACGGCCTGGGGGGCTGAACTGGAACCACTGGGCCACGGACCCACTTGCAAGATGACTTCTTCACTCCCACATCTGGCGCCATGGCCAGGGCAGTCTGACTCAGGGGGTACCCTACACGGGAGAAGCCGCCTGTGGCTCTCCCACGTGGCGGTCCTGGGGTGCCTGGGGTTGTTGCCTGGCGTCTGGTTTCCTCTAGAAAGAGTTTCCCCAAGGAAGCAGGCTGACTGCGGGGCACGGCCTGACCCAGCCCCAGAAGTCGCAGGGCATCGGGGGAGAGTGTGCCGAGCCCCTCGCTCTGTGGGAGGACTTCAAAGTGTATGTGTCACAGGCAGACAGTTCCCATGATCCATGGTAGGGACCTTCTATAGAACCTGCATGAGCACTGAGATCACAAACCCTGAACAGTTATTCTCGGGGGAGCATGGGGTGAGGTTCCTGGGAACCTCTGGTCACATTTTACTCAGTGAATACGTGCCTTTGCTGTATGTGTGTTTATGTCGAAAGACACTTTATTTCACGTACACTGTTGAGTCGTTATCACTGAACTCCCGGCCGGCGGTCGGTAACTCAGGCCCCAGCGTGATGGCCTCCATCCACACACACGCTTCCTCCGTGAGCAGTCACAGCCCCTTGCACTTAGGAGCCCGGACAGCTCTTCCGTACTCCACCACGGCACGTGGCACTCACTAAAGTCACCAACAAAATCACGAAAGTGCAAAACAAAACCACGTGTCACTTAAGAGACAGCAGGAAGGACCCTCGCTCCAGTCCGAGGCCTGCGACGAGAGGGCAGTGTGCTGTCCTGGCCAGAGCCAGGTGGGGGCTGAGGCGCCGGCCGTTCACGGGGGTCTGTAACGGGCCACGTGTGTGCCCAGAGCTTTGATATTGCGATTACCAGTAAAGCTTAGTGAGTCCGTAAATCCGCAAATATGGAGTCCACAGATGAGGACCCACGGCGCTTTCCCAAATCACCAGCCCGTGGCCACAATGTACCTTTGTGCTCTTCAGTGAGCGAGTGTGCTTGAGGTCATCTTCCTCACTCTCGTGCGACAGAGACACCGACACAAATAAGGCACAGGCCAAAGGCTTCTCGAAACTTTGCCAAATCAACTTCTGCCGGCCACAGGCCAGGTGTGAGCACGGACGGCGGTGTCCGTGCCGGTCTTTACCCCCGAACACCCATCTTCCCGGGGTACAGCGTCCAACCTCTCAGCAAGTCCCGTTTGAACGAGCACAGTGATACACACAGTCCAGAGCCCCAAACGTCCAACCGCTTTGAAACTTCCAGCTGCAACCAGGGCCTTGCTTTTCTAGGAGTGACAAAAAAATCACAGACTGTGTCCATAGCCAGGTCTTAGGGGAAAAGAAAAGCCTAAGATCTTCACTAAGACCAGGAGTTTCTTCGCTGAAATCTGAGTTTGGAACAATGCTGGAAACCTGTTAAAGAAAGATAAATAGATTAAATGAAAACAAGGAGAAAGAGAAGCTGATCTTTTGTTCTAAAGCATCTGAAAGCATCAGGGAGCACATCCACAGAGAGCAAACAAGAACGAAGGCCCTCCTTTTCTGGAAGGATAAGGAATAAACAGTGCATGAGCTCAAAAATGTCATCATGAAACCATTCTCTTCTGTGTCATTACAGAGTTTAGGTTCTAAATAAAATAATACATTTTCAAAATAAAGACATAAGAGTAGCTCATGATTAAGCCTCATTCCATTCCCACAACAAATCTATTCCTTTGTTCTTATTTTTTTCTCATGCACAATGGAAGATATTATCACTATTATGGACAATTATTTTCTTCTTCATTTCTTTTGGCAACTGAAGGCACAGCTCGGGCTTTAGAATCAGATGAACTTGTTTTTGGAACTGAATAAATGGCATCCAGTCTTTTGGTTTCTGGGTCTAATTCCCCGTGTCCGAGCCCACATCAGCAGTAACTGGAAAAGTGCCATCCTGGCCCTCAGCAGATGCTGAGTGATCTACCTCTCCCGATGCGTGTGTACACACATGCACACACATGAACACGTGGGCACACATGCACACACACACAAGATGCATTCCCCTGGTAACTCCAGTGAGCCTCTATTTGCGAATGCAGATTTATTGGCGTTACCCCTGACGTCAACACGAGGGACCCCCACCTGCCGAAGGTGTCTGCAGCCACGGCCTCACTGCCTGGCAGCCTCACTGCCCTGCACTGGCCCTTCCCTTCCTCCTTCCCTCCCTCGGCTCAGCCTTCTTCTCTGGTCTTCTACAGCATCCTTTTCCTCCCACGGGTCTTCCCATGCCGCCCCAGCCTCCCCAGCAGCTTTCCTCCTTGAGGTCCGTGTACAGGCTCTTCCCCGCTCTCTGAGTCCCAGCTGCTTCTCCTCATTTCCACGCTGCCCATTTCACCTCTGGAGAAGCCTCCCTGCCTCCCCTTCCCACAGGAGACCTTGTCTCAGTCTCGGCTGCAGTCCGTTCTGTGCGCTTCCCCTCAAGGTGTCTGCTGTCTGCCATCGGCCTGTTTGCTTGTGTCCGGCTCCACTCAGCTCCAGATCGTGGGCGGGACAAATGTGGCCTGTGAGCAACTCCGGCCAACCACTTGTGTCTGCACAGCCTGAGAGCTAAGGGTGGGTTTTATGTTTTCCAATAAGAATAGTACTTTATGACACGTAGCAGTCCTAGGCTGTTCACATCCCAGTCCATACAGTTTTGGCAACACAGTCACGCTCCTTCAAGTACTATCTATGCGGCCTTCACACCAAGACACGGGGCTGAGTGGAAGCTAGAGACTGTACGGACACAAAGCCTAGAACAGGAACATCTGGCCCTTTACAGAAAACACCTGCCAGCCTCTGACCTAGAATACAGCAGGCTCACAGCAACCTTCTTTGCTTTTGTGTCACTTTGCATAACCCCGTGCCTAGCACATCGTACGTGCTCAGTTAACACAAGCTGCATGAAGACTGTTTCTAGAGAGCATAGGAGGTGTGGTTTCTACTCACCTCACAGGACTGGCCTCGAGAATAAAAATAAATAATGTCCTTCTTACTGATGCTGAAATGTCATTACTAGAAAAATCCTCCGCAAAACACTAGCAGACCAAATTCACCAATACATTAAAAGGATCATAGGCCATGTTCAAGGGGAATTTATTCCAGGGAGGGAAGGATGGCTCAACATCTGCAAATTAGTGAGCATGAAGACCACATTAACAAAATGAAGGATTAATCACCTTATGATACACTCAACTGATGCAGAAAAATCACTTGACAAAATTCAACATCAATTTGTGTTAAAAAATCTCAACGAAGCAGATAGAGAGGGAATGCACCTCAACATAATAGAACCTGTGAACGGCAAGCCCACAGCCAGCATCATACCCAAAATGAAAAGCTGAAAACTTTTACTCTAACATCAAGAAATAGAAAAGTCCTGTCCAGAGCGATTAGGAAAACAAGAAGAAGGAGAAGGAGAAGGATGAGGAGAAGGAGAGGGAGAGTGAGAGGGAGAGAAAGGGGAGGGGAGGGGAGGGGGAGGAGAAGAAAGAAAAATAGAGAAAAAAGAAAGGAAAAAGATGTCCAAATTGGAAGGAAAGAAGTAAAACTGTCACCATTTGCAGATGACATGATACGATATATAGGAAACATTAAATATCCCATCAAAAACTGTTAGAACTAATCAATAAGTTCAGTAAAGTCACAGGATACAAAAGGAATACACAAAAAATCTGTTGCATCTCTATACAGTAATAATAAACTATCAGGAAGAAATTAAGAAAACAATCCCATTTATAATCGCATCAAAAAGAATCAAATACTCAGAAATAAATTTATCCAAGAAGGTGAAAGTCCTATGCATTGAAACTGTAAGATGATAAAGAAAGAACGTGAAGAAGATACAAATAAAGAGAAAGATATCCAATGCTCATGGAATGGAAAATTAATATTAAGATGTCCACCCTACGCAAAGCAATAAGCAGATTCAGTGCAAGCCTTATCAAAATTGTAATGGCATTTCTGAAAGAAGCAGAACAAAACAACCATGAAATGTGTATAGAATGTAGAAGATCTTGAATAACCAAAGTCATCTTGACAAAGAAGAACAAAGCTGGAGGCATCATGTTCCCTTTCAAAGTATATTACAAAACTATAGCCATGAAAACAATATGGTATTTGCACAAAGCAGACACACAGAGCGATGGATTAATTTACAACAAAGGAGCCAAGAATATACAATGAGGAGAAGACACTCACTTCAATAAAGGGTACTGGGAAACTGGACAGCCACAAGGAAAAGAATGAACTGGACCACTCACGCATAAAAATTAACTCAAAATGGATGCGAACAGAGGACTTGAAACTATAAAATTCCTAAAGGAAAACAGGCGGTAGGCTCCAACACCAGTATTGGTGATGATTTTTTGAATCTGACGCCAAAAGCAAATCAACAAAAGCAAGAATAAAAAAGTGGGATGACACCAAATTAAAAGCTTCTGTACAGCAAAGGAAATCATCAACAAAATGAAAAACCAAATGGGGAAAAAAATCTGTGAATCATATATCTGACCAGAAGCTAGTATCCAAAATATATAAAGAACTCATACAAATTGGTGGCAAAAAAAAAAATCCAATTTGAAAATGGGCAGAATATCTGAATAGACATCTTTCCAAGGAAGACATACAGATGGACAACAAGTAGCTGAAGAGACGCTTAACGCCACTCATCACAAGGGAAATGCAGATCAAAACCACGATGAGATATCATCTCTTCCTGCTGGAATGGTGACTGTCAAAAAGACAGGCAATAACAAGTGTTGGCATGGATGTGAGGAAAAGGGAATTCTTGTGCACTTAAATGAGGATGTAAAACTTACCAGAGGATCCAGCAATCCCATTTCTAAGTGTTTATCCAAACAAAACAAAATCACTAATTCAAAAAGATACACACACACCCTGATGTTCATGCAGCATCATTTACGGTAACGGAGATGTGGAAAAAACCCTAAGAGCTCATCAATGGACAAATGGATACATAAACTGGTGTAAACATATACATATAAATAAGAATGAAATCTTGCTATTTGCAACAACCGGAATGGCTCTTGAAGGCATTATGGTAAGTGGAATAAGTCAAAGAGAAATATTGTACTGTCTTGCATGTGGTATTCAATATGTATATTATACATACATTTCATGTAAATAGAAACATATAAGATATAAATGCTTTGTTGTCTCAAGAGGTAGCTGTGTCTAGTCATGGCA
The DNA here is from genome assembly GCA_004024625.1 of Mellivora capensis. Lineage (NCBI taxonomy): Eukaryota > Metazoa > Chordata > Mammalia > Carnivora > Mustelidae > Mellivora > Mellivora capensis. Next base: position 82,723 of record PISX010005246.1, read on the forward strand.
GAAGACTCCACCATTTTTGACTTGACAAATTAGACATGTTTAATTTTGTAAATTCAGGGTGTGTTGTGTGTTACTATTGTGTTGGGGTCGCCATAGGAACACCCCATCACTGTAGCCCAATATTGTCAATATTCATCATGGCAGACATTAGGTCTCTAATTTGTTACAAACTTGTTACACGTTTGTACCCTTAACACCATCCATCTTTTCACCTCATGCTCCATCACCTTGTGATCACCATTTCCCTCTCTCTCTCTCTCTTTACATAGGTTTGACTTTTCACATTCCACATGTAAATGACACAATGCAGTACTTGTCTTTCTCTGTCTGATTTCTCTTTCTTGGAACCATGTGCTCAAAGCCCATCCATGTTGTCACAAATGACAAGATACCCTTCTTTCTTGTGGCTGAGTAATACTTCATGGTCCACATTTTCTTTTTTTTATCCATTCATTCACTGGTGGGCATTTGCATTGTTTCCATATCTTGGTTATTGTGAATATTGCTGAGGTATACATGGGTGTGCATATATCTTGTCAAAATCCTGTTTTCAAGGATTCTACTTCTTTTTTTTTTTTTAAGATTTTTATTTATTTATTTGTCAGAGAGAGAGAGAGAGAGCGAGCACAGGCAGACAGAGTGGCAGGCAGAGGCAGAGGGAGAAGCAGGCTCCCTGCCGAGCAAGGAGCCCGATGTGGGACTTGATCCCAGGACACTGGGATCATGACCTGAGCCAAAGGCAGCCGCTTAACCAACTGAGCCACCCAGGCGTCCCTCAAGGATTCTACTTCTAAACAAACTATTCTTTGACTGTTCATGTTTGTGTTCATGAAAATGTACAAAGAACGAACACGCCTTACTCAGGTGATCCGATGACGTTTCTCTGTGAAAGCCTCACCTTTCCCTGAGCCTAGAAGAACTTCTAAGAAAAAGACTTCTCTTCTCGCATTTCCTTTAAATTCCTTGCTGTGCCTGTGAATTCTCTCTCCTAGGGAGTGAAGCATTTTTTTTTTTTCAAATAATACACATAACCAGTTGAAGTCATGACCAAGGAACATCTAGGATCGGCAGATGAACCAGGCCAACAGGGGTAGCCAATTGCCCATAGTTGAAAGAAACTCCCCAATTTTAAGAATCCTAAAATGTCCAAAAAATGTGAATATAATGGAATAGGTAAAATATGGCGACAATTAGAATTTTGAGCACTTATTACCCACCAAGCACTTTTTTAAGCCTGTTATATTAGTTACCTTATTTACACGTAATAATATACAGCCCTGTCTGGTAGGTCATATCTCTGTTTTACAAATGAGGAACAAGGAATATCCAAATGACCAGACACATGCTATACCCAGGCCATTAATGCAGCTCATAGCCATGCTACCCCTCCATTGCTCAACACAACATGACGTTGTTGAGAAAAGGGTAAGACCTCAGAATAGCCCAAAACCAGTAAAAACAATCTTTCAGTGTAATCCCCTTCTAGGGTTGCCAGAGAAGGTACAAAACACCCGGTTAAAGTTGAATCACAGAAAAGCAATGGATGATTTTTAGTATCGGTACCACCCAAATGCAGCATGAGATACTTATACTAGAAAAACAGTAATAATCATTGTTCCCTGAAGTTCAGATTTACCAGGGTCTCCTGTGTTTTTACTTCTAAACCTGGCAACCGTATCTCAGGCGGGAGCCAAGGGCTTCGTCGCATATTCTCTTCCGGGAAGGAGGGAAAAGCCTGCACACTGTCAGCATGTTTAACACGCTGTGTGCTTTCGCAGGAGCATGTGCAGCACTTCCCACGCGCTGGATGCCTTCTGCTTGTCAGGACCCAGTGGTCCACAGGGCCACCGATGCCAGCCATGTTCTATAGATGAGCTCAGTGACAGGAAGAGAAGCCTGGCAGTGCCTCACAGGCAGTGAGGGTGAAAGAAACACGTCCGGCAAGCAGAACGTCGGGCCAGGCTCTTTGTGGTTAAACTCAGTTTTGGGACGCCTGGAGGGCTCAGGCAGTTAAGTGACTGCCTTCAACTCAGGTCATGATCCCAGGGTCCTGATCGAGTCCCACATTGGGGTCCCTGCTCCACGGGGAATCTCCCTCTCCCTCTGCCCATCCCTCCGTTTGTGCTCTCTCTTTCTTTCAAATAAATAAATAATATATTTTTAAAACCAGGCAGTTTTGTCTTACAGTTTCCATACTGACTGCTTGGAACAATTTTTCCCAAGTGGGCATTACTGCTCCTGTTCCAAATTATTTCAAACGGCAGGGATTTTGCCAAAATGGAGGGAGTCACTGCATGGGATTATGCCCTCTCTCTTCTGTGTCCACAGGGACCGGGGACCCCACAGCCAGCCTGCCACCAGCACACCCCCCTTACCCCGCTTGTCACCAACAAGGAGCAAACAGGAGAGCCATGCTAATTTTGCATTCTAATGGAAAACTGGGTGAATAAATCCACAGGTGTGTGTTTTCCACACAGAGTAAGGATAAAGCCTCGAAACAAGAACACCCACTTTCAGGTGACAGAAAACGAAGAGAGAAGTTTTGCTCCCAAGTTGTTGACTTACAACCAGAGTGGTAGACAGTAACCCAAATGTAGACAGTAACCCAAATGTAAGGCTATACGCTTATTATCTTCAAGACAGCTTGGCATTGTGCAGGTGTTGTGTTTCATATTTATTGTTTGAGATTTAAGATGAAAATCAGTGAGTTTTATTATACTTTCTTTTAGCTGAGAGTTTTCATGAGGTAATTCAACCATGTTTTTCCAATGATGTATTTAAATTAACATTAGAGGTAAAGACATTCTTTTTTAAGAAAAAAATTATTACACTTTTAATTCTCTTATTTGTCATTGGGCTTTACTTTTATTAGCCACATCCACTCCTTCCTACTTCCGCTGTCATTCTAGAAGTTTCCTGAGTCCCTTCAAGAGCAGTGGTCCTTGCCCAGGGATGGAAAACCAGCCTTGCTTCCACGGCATCAACTGTCATCGACATCGACACTGGGTGGTGTTTCTGTCGGATTAGAGCAAAGCCAGAGGGAAGGAAGAAAGCAGCATGGATAAAACGGTTTTCAAAAGTGAAGGAAGAAGAAAGGAGGGAGGGAAGGACAAAAATAGGAACTACATGAAGAATGTTCAGAAAATCACATTCAGATGAATCTAATCACCTTTGTCTGGTCTCCATGAATTCATTCTTTTGTGTTGAATGAATCATCTTTCTAGAACACAGCTCCGATTAGATAGAAAACTCTTGTGACTTTCCACTGACTGAGTTCTAAAAGGTCAAGCTCCTTAGAACATGCATGGTGGTCACTGTCCCCGGGGGATGCCCTTGAGCCCTCTCCCACTGTCACCCTCCATGGCGTCTACCCTCAGCCTGCACTGAAGGCCCCAACAGACAGACCCACAGGATGCTCTCTGAGTTTTAGGAAACTGTTGGTGATCTCATTCTTTTGAAAGAGATTAAGGCAAAAATGATTTTATTCAACCTAAGGCCATAAGTTTGAAGTGAATAAATAAATTATGGTTTTCCATGAAAAAATGCATACAAATTTCTGAATTATGTCCCTTTGAAACTCATCTGAGATGAGATGGCATGGAGTATGGCCATAGGAGCGAATGACATGCCCCCCAAGGAACATGGTCCCCATGGTGTTTGTATTCATGAGTTCCATGCCTCCTGGTCTTAAGAACATCAGAGTACTAGGCGTTCAGACCAGAGCAATGGCACAGAGAAAGAAAGAAAGGCCATCCAAATCATAGAGGAAGAAGTGAAATCATTTCATTCACAGATAGCACAATCTTACACATATAAAACCACACACAGAAATCTGTTAAAACCATGGAAGAGGATCCACAAAGTGACAGGATACAAAAGCAACACACAAAAACCAATTGTGTTTCTATACATGGAGGATAACCAAGTCAAAGAGGAAATGAATAAAGCAAATTTATTTATTACATCAAAAAGAATTACATGTTTGGAAATAAATGTAACAAAGGAGCTAAAAGACTTGTACACTGGAAACCACAAAGCATTGCCCTTTTTTGCATAATATCAAACTTCTAAATCTTTAATAGAATTTTCAATGTGTTTCTGGAGTTTTATGTTGTGTAATTAAATCAGATTTGCTTGTTCAATCTCCCAGTAGACCACTCTGTCTTGTTCAAAACCATCCTTAATCCTGGCTAGTCTTCTTTACAGGGAATGGTGTTTAACTTGGGATTATGAGTGCTTTCCGTGGATACACACTCATCTGTGTCCTTTGGAAAATCAGTTAAAAATGCATGCTCAAGTGAAAGTATTTGGGAAAAAGCTTAAACCATTTGTACCAAGAGAACTGAACTCCGTATAGCTTGATTTAGCTAAACAAAGCTACCTAAATGCAGAAATCTGAGCTGATTAAAATCACAAATGCAGGAGATGATATTAATATCTATTTAAAGAAGGTCTCACAGTGAGAACTATGAAGACGGAGCATAGCTTAGAGGAAAGCTGGTATGATGATATCAAGACTATGAGGCATGGCCTTCAAACCAGACTTAAAAGGCATGCAATTAAACCCATTTTCATATGCAAATACAGAGCACAGAAGATGGATGGATGCTAGAGATGTATTTGACAATAGCAAACATATGGATTATAGTGACTGATACCACTCCAGGAGAACATGTAGACAGAAAAAAGAGCATGGAATATTACCCTAGGGAGTATCATTATCAAGGGGCATTCATACAAAGACAAGCCACAAGAGAAAACACACAAGAAAATCAGAAACATGAGGAGAAATGCAGAACAGCCTGGCGGCATGGGCTAGGTGTTCCAGGAAGGGCAATAACCAAGACCACTGGATTCAGTTTTAGAGAGGCCTGCTTGAGGCAGGTCTCAGCAGAAGTGCTGGTTGAAGAGGACCAGGGCTGAAGGCATGAAGCCGAAAGATGAGTCGTGTAGAAAGAAGAGGTGCTCGCTGCCACCTTGTGTGTCAAGAAGCTTGAGTGCACTCATGGGAAGGAGAGGGAGCTGTCACGGGGCGTGAGCGGTCAAGGACACTCAGGTGTGTTTCTAAAGTGAGGGAAAGGACTTGGGGAAAGGACGGTTGAACACACAGGAGAGAAAGGAAACAAACAGACCCAAGAGGAGATCAGAGGGCAGAGGAGATGGTGCAGAGGGAGCCTTGACCCTGGGAGAGTCAGTCTTCCTTGGAAGGTGGGAGCAGAGTAGGCAGCAGAGCCCCGTGGGAAGCCACCTTGCAGGGGAGAGTAGAAAGGGCTGCACAATGATGCAGGACAGGAGAGTAGCACCAGTTCACATCCTTATAAAAACAGAAAAATGAAGTATGATTTAGAGCACAGCAGAATGTAGTGAGAGGATCTGTTCAGAGTGACAGTCCTCCTGGTGCTTGTTGGTGACTTCAGAAAATTCCCTATCTCCCCATGCCCAGTGCGTCCCCTTTATTATGATATCCGATGTCCATGTGGGATGTCACAAATGTATTTTTCCCACAGATTAATGAGTTTCAGGTATTATCAAGGATCGAGATCAGTGGTCTTTAGAAAGTACTACAAGCAATAATTTTGGGCAACTTGTCCCGGGTACCTGGGATGTCACCGTCATTGTCATCGCCATCATCACCACCATCATCACATCATCTTCATCATCTTCAGCACCACTATCATCACTGCCATCATCTTCATCATCATCATCATCACCGTCATCTTCATCATCTCCACCATCATCATCATCTTCATCATCTCCACCATCACCATCACCATCACCATCGTCACCACCATCATCATCATCGCCATCATCACCATCATCACATCATCTTCATCATCTTCACCACCATCATCATCATCTTCATCATCTCCACCACCATCACCAACATCATCATCTTCTTCATCATCTCCACCATCACCATCACCATCACCATCGTCACCACCACCATCATCATCGCCATCATCACCATCATCACATCTTCTTCATCATCTTCACCACCATCATCATCATCTTCATCATCTTCACCACCATCACCATCATCATCATCTTCATCATCATCATCGCCATCAGCATCATCTCCACCACCATCACCATCATCTTCACCACCATCACCATCATCACCATCATCTTCATCACCATCAGCATCATCATTGTCACCACCATCATCGTGGTCATTATTGTCTTCCCACTATTAACTCGTGTCATCTGAGTCCTTGCAAAGTGATCAACCACTATAACGCATTACATCCACAGGCTAAAGAAGAAAGGTCGTATACACATATTAGTTGAAACAGAAAAAGGATTGACAAAGTCTAACACCCATGCATGTTACAAAGAAAAATCCGCAAACCGGAAACAAAAAACAGACCTTATCTGGTAAAGAACAACCACAGAGCCACACAACAGGTATCCTATCAATGATGAGACGCTCAGGGCTTTCCCTGCAATGCTGGGAGAGTGTCTGCTCTCACCTCCCTTACTCAACATCCTACTGGAAGTTCTAACCAGCATAATAAGGTAAAATGTAGAAATAAAAATTGATAATGACTCATTATAGCAAAGACATCAATTTTCTCCAAACTGATCTATAAGTTTATGCAATTACTATCAAAATCCCAGCAACCTATCTGACAACCCAATCCAAAATTTGTACGGAAATATTCAGGCCTGGAATAGTTAAAATAATTTTGAAAAAGAATAAAATAAGAGCAATAATTTTACTCAATATTAAAATCTACTATAGACCCATGGTAACCAACACAGTGTGGTACTGGCAGAGGACAGACACACAGATCAAAGAACGGAACACGAAAACCAGATACTGACCTACACAGATACGCCCAGCTGATCTTTACCAAAGGACAAAGTAATTCTATAAATGTTGGATAGACCTCAACAAACAGCACTGGATTAACTGAATAGCCATAAGAAGAAAGAAAGGAAGGAGAAAGAGAAAGAGAGGAAGGAAGGAAGGGAGGGAGGGAGAGAGGGAGGAATGGAGGGGCAGAGAGAGAGAGAGAAAGAAAGAAAGAAAGAAAGAAAGAAAGAAAAAGAAAGAAAGAAAGAAAGAAAGAAAGAAAGAAAGAAAGAAAGAAAGAAAGAAAGAGGGAGGAAGGGAGAGAAAAAGAGAGGGAGGGAGAAAAAGGGGAGGGAAAGGGAAAGGAGGGGAGGGAAGGGAAAAAAAGAAGTTCTAAATAAACTTCATACCTTATGTAAAAATTAACTCAAAATTGATATTGATCATAAACTTAATATAAACATGAGATTTTAGAAAAAAAACAAAACAAAACAAGAGATAACCTTTGGAATCTAGAGCCAGGTAAAGTTTTTTTTAGTCTTTACACCAAAAGCATGATGTAGAAAAGGAAACACTGCTAAATTGGGCCTCATCAAAATTAAGCATTTTGGTCTTGATGAAGTCCCAAAAGTTCATTTTCGCTTTTGTTTCCTTTGCCTTTGGAGACATATCTTGAAAGAAGTTGCTGTGGCTGATATCAAAGAGGTTCCTGCCTATGTTCTCCCCTAGGATTCTGATGGATTCCTGTCCTATGTTCTCCTCTAGGATTCTGCACAGCAAAGGAAATAGTCCTTGCA
>PISX010005246.1:90415-110378 GCA_004024625.1 Mellivora capensis
GAAGTTAAAAATAGAGCTTCCCTATGACCCTGCAATTGCGCTACTGGGTATTTACCCCAAAGATACAGATGTGGTGAAAAGAAGGGCCATCTGTACCCCAATGTTTATAGCAGCAATGGCCACGGTCGCCAAACTGTGGAAAGAACCAAGATGCCCTTCAACAGACGAATGGATAAGGAAGATGTGGTCCATATACACTGTGGAGTATTATGCCTCCATCAGAAAGGATGAATACCCAACTTTTGTAGCAACATGAATGGGACTGGAAGAGATTATGCTGAGTGAAATAAGTGAAGCAGAGAGAGTCAATTATCATATGGTTTCACTTATTTGCGGAGCATAACAAATAACACGGAGGACATGGGGAGATGGAGAGGAGAAGGGAGTTGAGGGAAATTGGGGGGGAGATGAGCCATGAGAGACTATGGACTCTGAAAAATAACCTGAGGGTTTTGAAGGGGCAGGGGTGGGAGGTTGGGGGAGCCTGGTGGTGGGTATTGTGGAGGGCACGCATTGCATGGAGCACTGGGTGTGGTGTAAAACTATGAATTCTGTTACGCTGAAAAGAAATTAAATAAAAAAATTTTAATATAAAAAAACAATATTATATACTTGAGAGTTGCTTAGAAAATAGATCTTAAATCTACTTTTGTTCTCAGCACAGTACAAAATGGCAATTATGTGAGGTGACGGAGGTGTTAACTAACTTTATCATGGTTATCGTTTTGCGATATACACATGTATCAAGCCACCACATTGTACACCTTAAACTTATACAATGTTATATGTCAGTCATATCTCAATAAAACTGGAAAAAATACTGAATCAAAAAAAGTAAAAATTATTAGTTCCCTATTACATCTTGAAAAAAAATTAAACATTTTGGGTGTGTGAAGTACCCTGTTAAGATAAAGAGAACACACAGACCAGGAGACAATATTTGCAAACCACAGATCTAACAAAGGGCTGATACCAAGAATATATAAATAAATCTCAAAATTAAACAGTAGAAAAACAAATAATCAATTAGAAAATGAGCAAAGGAGAGAAAATAGACTTCACTGAAGATGGCGGTGACAAAGAAGAACATGAAACGACGCTCAGTGGTGGGAGGACTGAGGAAACGCCAACTCGACCACAATGAGGGTCACTGCACACCTATCAGGCTGGACCCAGTAAAAAGAGCCCCCCACCAGACAGTGCCGAAGAGGTCGAGAGCCTGCCCACTTGCACACTGCCTGTGGGAACATAGTGTGGCAGCCCCTCTGCAAAGTGGTGTGGCAGCTTCTTTCAAAATTAAAAATGCACTTGCCAGAAGACAATGTGTGCAACCATTGCCTTCTTGGGCATTTATCCCAGAGATATGAAAACACCTTCACCCCAAAATCCAAACACCAGTGCCCATAGCAGTTTTATTCATAATAGCTCAAAACTAGAAGCAATTTAAATACCCTTCAGGGGGTGAATAATGAAGCAAGCTGTGGTCGATCCATACCATGCATGGAACAGCATGGAACAGCACTGAGCAGTAAAAGGGCACAAATAACCAGTGTAAGCAACAGCCAGGGACTGAACTGAATGACAGAAGCCCAATCACAAAAATTACCCGTTGTCTCATTCCATCTCTATAGCACTCTCTGAAATGATAATTTTATGTAAATGAAAAGCAGATAGTGGTTGTCAGGGGTCAGGGAGGAGGAGGGAGGGAGGACTATGCTATAGAAGGTAGCATGAGGACCCCGGGATGGAGCCGTTCTTGTGCGGGTGATGGTCACAGGAAACTGTCCAGGAGATACAGTTGCAAAACACTACACACACACACACACACACACACACACACCTTTCAGTCACACAAATAATGTTGCAAAAAACAATTCCTACATGTTACCATGTTACTACACTCACTCTGTCACTAGGTGTGTGTATGTGTGTGTTTGTAAGTATTTGTGGAAAGCGTAAGTCTAAGTCACAGACACGCTGACTCTTCAGTTGTCCAAATGTCAGTGTGTAATTTCTGAAAAACGAAAGACTTTCTATGTCTTAACCACAGTATGGTTTTGGCATTCAGGAAGCAATTATCGATATGACCTTTTTGTCTGAGCCACAGACTTTATTCATTGCCGCAGTTTCCCATGACGCTCCTTATCTGAGCATTAGATCCAATCTAACGTCCTCTTCGCTCTGAGTTTTGTCTTTTTCATTTCCTATAATCTTCCACCATTTTATGACCAAGACACTCGACTGAGCGCAGGCCAGTCGTGGTGAAGAATCCTTCCATGTCATCTCATTGGAGGTTCCCTCCTGGTTAGAGTCGGCGTGTGCATTTTTGGAGGAGATGCCACAGGTATGAAGTCTTGGTCTTGCCAGTGAGCTGTATCTGAAGGTGTCCAGTCTCAACTTGTTCCATGACGGTGACGTTAATTTGATCCAGTGATCATCTGATCAAGATACTCTATGCTATGAAGAAGTTACTATTTTGCCCTTGATAACTAACAAATTACTGGAGGAAGATACTCTGAGATGAGATAGAGACCATGTTTTTCTTCTTATTCTTGTGTAATAATTTTGACAACCATTGATGTTTCTTATCTAAAACGACTTTACTGACAGTCGCCAAAAGATGATATCTCAGGTCCATCATTTCTTCGACTGACTTTAAGTAGATTTCTACCATAAGGCTGGACTTCCATTCTCTCCCACTTATGATCCTTGTATTTGCTTATATCACTGAGCTATGTCTCTGCATGACACTCTATCCTCCGACTGAATGAACCCATCCCACTTCCATGTTCCGATAACATCTCTTTCTCTCCACTCCGTCTAGCATTTACTACAGATTGCCTACTGGTCTAATTATTTTTCAACATTGCTGGAATGTTTGGAAATCTTCTGTTCATCATATGTGTCAGCACCGAGTCATGCCTCCTCCCCACGTGACGTCAGGAGTGTTCCCAGCACTTCAGGAACGATCTCTAGCATCCAAGTCTGGTGAGGTGACTCAAGCTTAGAACACATTTATGATTTCCTCTTGCCTACAAGTTAGAACTCAAATTACTTCACAGGACACAGGAGCCCTGTGTTTGTACAATCCCTGTTCATCTCCTCCAGCATCACCCGCCCCCCAACATTTCTTCCCTGAGTCACAGCCTCACCACTCCACTCACAGGGCCTGGATTTATCATGCTGCTTCATGTCTTCCCACAGAAATCAATTCCGCTTGTGTTTCCTTCCCCATCCTGTAAAACGTGAGAACCCCACTCATCCCTTCATTGGTCACATCAAGCAAATTATGGCAAGGGCTCCATGCCTGACCCTCGGTACTAAGCTGCCTCTATCAAAACCTGTCTTCACTCGTCTTCAAATGAGCATGACCTTGAGTGATAGCATCAACTAGACTTGTGTGATGCAAATCATCCTCCCCCTCACTACTTACCCTTCCTTTACATCAGGGAAACAACGTTAATTGCATTTGTGTCTCCAGTGGGAACACGTAGTGGATACATGAAAAAAATGACTCAACCAATTAATGATTTAAGAGTAGAAACCAGTATATATTTTTTGAATTCAATTGCATTGAAATGAATTAACAGAAACATGTTCCTCCAGGAAGTTAAACTTCATTCTTCTGCACAATTATCAAAATTACCCTGGAGTTTTTCCTACAGTCTGTTTGGTAATCCAATTTAAAATTTAGACCCAAATACTTTAAAATTTAAAAGTTTATTGGAAAAAATATATATACTTAGAACAACAAAGTAAGAACCAGCATAGACTGGAAAATGTTAATTAAATTTGCTTTGGGGTGATTTTAGAGGTCATATGATCAAATCAGAATATTTTATTAAAACAAATAACCAAAGCGTTCATTATTATTCCCTAGAACATAACCTCATTAATTCAACTTTAAAGATTAACTTCAAAAGTGAAGTTGGATTTACGTCTTGAAAAATTTGAGAACATCCCCCGTTCCTTTGAAGGAGCTAATGTATCCTGAACACAAAACCTTCAACACCACTTACAACACAATTCTGGCACCCGGACATGTAAGGATCCGTAGATCATCACTCCTGTCCTTACAATAAGATCAAACTGGGTGTGCTACAAGCTGAGGACTTTTCTTGGAACCCAGGAGAAGGGCAGTCAGGACAAATCGTACCCAGAAATCTAGAGAGACAGGTTCATCCGGAGAATCACAGCCAGGAGGAGCTGACCGTGTGGCCGTGCTGGAGCCTCCACTGGGAGGAACACAAGACTGACATTTTGGTGAGTTGCCGAAGGCTGAAAAGCCCACCAGCTCTCACAGCCAAGATCTCTCCCGGCTCCGGCCTCGGGAGGAGAAGAGCAACATACTGAACCATGCCCAGAAGCTTCTCCACAACCAAAGCCCACCCTGTGGGGAGAAGGCTGTCACGCCTCACAGCAGCTGGGGAGGGGCAAGCCTCCCACTCCAGGCCCCTTGTCTTCCCATCTCACCAAGAGCAGAAGATGCACATTTCCCACCTCAGAGTCGACATGGTGAGGGGCGCTGGAAGCAGCCGGGGCAGCAGAAAGCACGTGGGACCCAGGAGAGAATGAGCTGCAGCCTGGGAAAAGCATGTGAAAGCCACAGGCCCAGATGCTGGTCAGCTCCAAGATGAGATGTGGCTCGAAGAAGACAGATGCCCGTCCTCCTCCAACCCCGCCGCCCACCAGCAGGGCTCCTGGGTGCTAACACAGACCTTCTCTCTCTGAGGAGTGTTCGGGAACGCCTGGGCTCGAGGGGCAGGCAAAGATAGGGCACCAGAGACAGCAAACATCAAACATTCAGACCTCCGGACCAGATGAAGGTAAATCCTCACATCAAGCCCGAGATGCCTCCTTAATCCACAACACCACACGTCTGGCTTCGGCACCAAATGTACGAGGCATGTCAGCGGCAAGAGATGAGCCGTCCCCAGAGCCAGACTCGGATACGGAACAGATGCTGGAGCCGTCGCACAAGGCGTTTACAAGAACTATGATTAATACGTTAAGGGCTCTATCGGAAGAGAGAAAACATGAGAGAACAGACGGAGACGGTCAGCAGAGAGTGAAAGTCCCAGAAAGAATCAAAATTAAATGTGAGACGCCAAACTCGGGGAGAGAGATGAAGAAAGCTTTATGTGAGGCTAATGAGTAGACCCAACACGGTGGAGGTCAAATGAGCTCGCTCACAGAGAGGTCAGCAGATCCTTCCAAATGGAGTCTCTCTCACACACACACACACGGAATGAACAACACAGAGCAGAGCAGCGAAGACCTGGGGCCCCATGGACGGAGGTTCTGCAGGTGGGTAGTCTAGGGACAGCTGATTTCCCGTGGGGGGTGGGGAGCAGGTTAACAATTCTGAAACCAGCACACACGCTTCCTGGAATCAAACGGTTCTGCAGATGGACGGCGGGTGGTGGAAGCCAGGCTCCTCGCTGTTAGACAGGAGCTCACAGATGAGCAGAGATGAGGCCAGACGATCCCAGTGGTGATGGTTCTGAGTAAGACTTTGCCTTGATCCAGATGCATCTGCGAGCACAAAGAGTCAGGCACAGACACATACACGGCCGTTAGCTCACTTGCGTGCATTCCCAAGAAGGACCAGGGACAAGTACTGGGGAGCGCAGCTGGTGCCCAGACCTTGGTTTCTAACACCACTTTCCGATAAACAGAAGGTGGGTTTCTGGAAGAAACAACGGACTTTAGGACTGGACACGGAGCTATGCAGAAATGCCAGGAAGTAGGGAAATGCTATCCGAAAGCAAACAGCAAAACCCAAACCAGGAAAACACAAAAATAAAACAAGCCCAGGCAAAAAGACGCACACATGAGGAAAGTGCATCAGAGGAACTCGGGAGAAAACCGAAAGAGCTCCCAGGGGCCAAATCAGGAGCGATTTGAACAAGAAAAATGGAAACTAGGGCTGGAGTATAACCACAGCGGAACACGAGCTGAAGGGTAACACAGACGTCCGTGTGTCCGAAGTGGTGTAACCGGACGATGGCACAAACAGGCACGTGGGCGAGAATACACAAACCGCGCGGGCAGATTTATGCAGTCTGCCCCCCTCACGGCGCTGGACACGACTGCCCATCTGCACGCAGGCCTGGGGGGAGCCGCGGTTCCTCCCCTGCGTTGGCGAGGATCAGATTTTACAATCACGCTAGAAACCGTTGACAACGGTAGAACACACGCTGCTGAGGGAAATGGGTGCGCCGATCAGAGCTATTGACAAGCATGATTTATTTTACAACAGATACAGATGTATCGACAGAGAACCATCTGCAAAGTGTTTCAGATGTTTCTCTTTTCGCCCAGACAATGAGACAGGCCCTCTGCCAGGTAAGCAGAACCTTCTGGCTTTTGACCAGTTTGTGCCAGTCCGTCATTCCGCAAGCCACCTAGATCCCGGGCCCACGATCCTAGAGCCCACGATGGAAGAGACTGTCAGGGCAGACAGACAAGCGGCAGAGCATTTCCAGGCTCTGCCTGAATTCAGAGCTCGGTTGTCAGGAGCACGGTCTTCATCACTGCATATCCCCATACGGGGCTCTTCGTTTCAGGCTGTCACGAGTTTATGCCTTATTCCCCCAGTTACCCTCCAAGATCCTTGAGCGAAAGACCCCTCCCTCTGTTCCTGTCTATGCCTGTTCGTACAGGACCTTAAAACGAGGCCCAAGTGCAGGATATCCAACACAGTGGCCATTCAAGGAGTTGACTTCACCTGCATTTGTAGGTCGGCTGAGCAGAGCTGAGAATTTAAAGGATCTCACAACCCACGACCCAGAACATCCACACAGGCCACAGCGTGATCACCTACACCTGTTGTGAAGATTCACAGTCAGAGACGCTTCATACCTCCGTTGAGCTTGAAGATGAGTTTCCCAGCGTCAGTCAGAGGGGAGGGCAGCCGTAGCTGATAATCCCATGCTCTAAGCACACATTCCTCCTCTGTGCACACTGATGAGAGATGTTACCGTTGTGCATGAGGACGAGTGACTTCCTGGGTGCTGGTAATCTACGAGCAGGCGACCTCCTTCAGGCAGGGGAGCCAGTGTGTTTCAGGGCTGTGTCTGTCCCCGCTGGTTTCATTATGTGCTCACGGCATAACGTCTGCAAAGGCACGTCAGGATCTCTGCTTTACAAATGTAGGGACACATGTGGGGAGGACGGAAAGAGAGAATGCGGACGTCAGTTCTTCTGTCGCTGCTTGGCAGGGTACAGAGGATGACAATAGGAAAAGTGACTCATGCGGTTTTCCCGCTGATACCCTAACTAGAAGGGATTCAGTTTCAAAAGCCAGGGAGGAAATAAATTCACGCCGGTCATTTTATATTGGCTTATCATCGTGACTTAAGGGTCCCAGAATCTTGCCTACCATGCCATGAGGCTGAGCAGCCCACATCCCACTGTGAGAATTTCTCTGTGGGTTTCAGGGGTCCCCAGAGACTTCCCTGTGTGTCTGAGATGCACATTCTAGGGCTTGGGGTCAGGAAGCCTGTTTTTCACATTAGCCGGGAATGAACCCCTGAAGGGGTAAGCCTAGCAATGGGCTTCCCGGGGCCCTCTGCAGTGTGGGTGTGAGAGTGTGGGAATGGGGAAGACAGGAAGACACAGAGGAAAAGTGAGAGATCAAACCCTGCACATTGTCATCGTCAACTTCTGCCCACAGCAAAACCGCAGGAAGACCGATTCCCTATAAATTCAACTATGATCAGGGTAAACACACGAGCCTAATGGGACCTTCCCAAGGGAACGCAGACATTACTGAACACATTCCAATGGCTTCCGATCTTGGATCAACCCTGGTTTTCTTGGATCCTGAAAGCAAATCACCAACGTGTTTAAAACATTAAAATATGAATATTGTTCTTAAATACGACAGTATTATGCAAAAGTGCATACACGGTAGTTTGCAAGTGTCAGCAGTAAAGCAAGTCATTCTGTCTTGAGGCAGTTACGCACGTAGACGTTCGGCGCTCAGGTAGCAAAATGCTGTGCTTTTCTCCAGGACGGTGCAAAAATGCCATAGTCCGCCCGTTTTATTACTGAATTTACATCTTAAAACGTGCATTATTTGTATTGGGTCATAAAAGTCACCTCTCTCATCATTTTAAGGCCACAGTTAGCAAACACTGATCATCTTAACGTTGGTACTATGTTTCCTCAATTCCTGATATTTGAAAACTTTGGATTACTTGAAGCCACTACAATTTTGTTACTTTGTGGTTTTTTTTATTTACTTATTTTAAGTAATGTCTTCTCCCAAAATGGGGCTTGAAGTATGAAGAGTTGCCAGAGAGATACAGGTAAGTCCCATGACCTTCATGCATATGCCCAGCTGCGCACATTTTACAAACAAGCTGTGTTGATTTCTCTTCCTCTCAGAATACCGAACAGCTCAGCCTGGCTTTCCAGCAAACAACTGTACACAACATGCGTTTATACAGATTAGAACATTTACAGGGAAATAGTTTTATTATTGGCTTTTTGGGGGATTTTCCCAATTGGCCCAAAGCGTACTTTCTGGCAAAATGAACTCCAGGATCCTGACTTGTGTGTGGTGGCCGTGTCCCTCCCACGTCCTTTAACCTGGAGCGATTCTTTCATCTTCCCGTTTCACGCGTGCCATTTTGCAGATGTCTGCTGACGCCCACTGCGCGCGTCTAGTGACGCACATCGGGGTCACGTTTGTGTCCGCGACCCAGCGGGAGGCCCGTGGTCAGGGGAAGAAGTAATGTCCGTGTTGGCCGTCTCCCCATGAGGCGTCTTCCAATTCCCTGTACTGCAAAGTTACGACTTCTCCCCATTGTCATTTAGAAGTATCTCGTGGGAGACGGCTTTGGACGGCTCACATCCTCCCTCCCGCCCAGTGCCCACCCTTCACTGTGGCTGCCTCAGCCATGCTTGCCTGAAACGTTCATCATTATGATGACTGCCGAGCGTTCCCTGGGGTTTTCTATTGCTAACGCACCGTCTTTTCTCAAGCACCTCAGGTATGTAGCTGTGATGAAAGTACTCACGGGCAGTAGCAAAGCGAGCATCCTGTCAGGAAACAGCCCTCGCCTGCATCTTGCTGAATTACTCAGGCTGTACTGACTCCGGTAAGTCCCAGTGACCCGGCGTCCATGCCTGTCCCCCACACAGCTGGGCCAGCGCTGAGCTGGGAGTCAGAGCCCCGTGGTGCAGGAGTCTCCCAGCTCTGTCCCCCGTGGGTGCTAGTGTGTCTCGCTTCTCTACATGCTGCCGTAGCAATAAAATCACATAAAATCAAGCTGAAAATGAGACCAACAGCGAACACCAGGTTGTCTGCTCAAGGAGAAAGTCGGAAAGGATACGCAGTAAAAAGGAGTGAAAAGCACAAGAATGAGGGCCAGTCGTTTTATCTCTGACCCCCAAATTCTCCCTCTGCTGACGGATGGTCTGAGCTACCTCATTCGAGAGTCCCAAGGATTAAATCAGATCCCAGATGTGTTCTGATGAGCGCGTGGCTGGGCATGGTTACCGTCACGTAACCCGCCCCACCCCATTTCATCCCGGGGACGGCCTTATCTACTATGTTTTCTTCGTCCCATTTACGGGGGCAGAAGTGGAAATACAGAATAAGAAGTGATGGCCTAGAGACGGACTAGCAGATTTGGGCTTTGAGCCTGGTGTGTCTGTGGAAGACGTCAGGGGTCACAGGACCCACCTAGCCCATTGGAGGAGACAGAGCCTCCGTCCTCCTGAAGAAGGGAATAATCATCTGGACGGCAGAAGCCATGCGGTCAGCCATCACACGAGCCCTTCGGAAATGCTCTAAGCAGTTTATCCCTCTCTCATCCGCCGTTGGTGCTCAGGGATCAGTCTGCTTCCCCAGCCGTCGATGGAAGTGAGGATTTGTTTATGAGGAAGCTAAGTCAAGCATCTCTCTTTGCTTCAAGTGTAGACACTGCTTTAGAACAGCCCAGATGGTGCTGGTCTGTAAACTGAGGACGCAGGCAGGGGTCAAAGTGTGTCTTCCCTCAGTCCCCTCCTGCCCCTCCTCTGCCACGGGGTTCCCTGTGCCTGGCCTCCTGGACACAGGAAGTTGTCCTTTCCTGTCTCCCAGGTGGACAGAAACTGGGACCCCCGATGTGCCTTCCATCCCCGTGAGCTCTCTTTCCATGGCCCTTCACCCGACACCCCAGCCCCTGACGTCTCTGCAGGCACTGCACAGCGAGGGCTGACTGAGGGCGGGAAAATCCGCTGTGAGTTATTGAGTGAGCCCCCGGTACGGAGCCTGTGACACCACGATGCTGGTGGCACCGAGGGTAGGTCCTGATGTGGCCAGCAGGCTCATGAGAAGGGGAATGGCCACGGGGGAGTGTCAGGGGAAGCCAGGTTTCCATATACGTGGAGTGTCACTCCCGGGGAGGACTGAGGGATCGGGGAAGAGACGGACAGACCCGCATGATTGATTGTGTGGGGGGCTGCCCTCCACTGACAGGTCGGGCAAGCTGAAGGCCATGAGGAGGAACAACACACCAGGTAGCAGAGCAGGACTGACTGGGGTCAGGAAAACCACAGTGAAATGTGCTTAGGAGTAGACAGCAGAGGGCCAGCAAAACTGGGGTCCACAACCTCAGTTAGAGGGCACCATCGTGGCAGCCCGACGGCAGATAAAGCCTGTGGACGAGTAAGTGCAGGAATACACCGTAGGGCCACCCAATAAACGACAATGATGGCAAGTCTCTGGGGCAAAGTCCAGTCGGAAGGGGCCACAGTGTAGAGTCCGACCGCTAGGAGGAGGAATACCTCGCTGGTGAGACCTCGGGTCCACGGCGCGCAGGTGTCCATCAGGTGGGAGCAGGCGGGGGCTCATCGAAGGCGAAGCTGGAGTGGGTCTGTGGGGTTCGGCTGGACTTCCCCCGGCTTCTCATCTGTGGGGTGCGACTGGGCTTCCCACTAGCTTCTCATCCAGGTGATGGGCTTTCTTTACTCTGCAGTGCTGGACCCGCGGGGTGACACCGGAGACCTTAAGGGCAGTGGGGGTGGTTAGAACAAGAGTTTGAGGCCCTGTCCACTGTTGTGTGGGGGGCCCTTTTCCAATCTTTGATCTGGACTGAGTCTCCTGCCTGGAAGGCGTGCACCTGGGACCCTGAGGAGACGGGCGCCCTCTCATTTACCTACGTAACTTATTTAGGATGGTCCCAGAGCCTGAAGTTGCTTTTTAAAATTTTTTTTCCCTAATCTGATGTAAGTTTCCTGGAAGGCTCCCCAGGCATGGAGGCAGCCTGTCCATACACTAATTTGAAAGGGGAGAAACCTAGCATCCCGGGGTGCGGCGGGCACGCAGGGGGCTGGGGGGGCCTATCTGGCTGGGGGAGGTCAGTCTCCTGACAAAACTTTGCTAAGCTTCCCTTTAGGGTGTGATTCCTCCGCTCTCCTTCCCCTGAGCTTTGGGGCCAGCGGGCCGTGCGGAGCCTCAGGTGATGCTGAGAGATCGGTCAAGACCTGTACAACGTCCCTACAGATGCGGGCCCGTCTTCACTGTGCATGGTCCATGGCAGTCCTAGCCAGGGCACGACCTCCCACACGAGGACTTTGGCTACTTCCCGGCTTTGCTCCGTCCTGGTCGGGACGGCGTGGACCCATCCGGAGCACGGGCAGGTTATCAGCAGGAGATGACCGCACCCCTGCTCGGCTACACGTCTGCGTCTATTTCTAGACCTTTGAGCGGGGCTGCTGCCCTCCTTGGGCCCCGCCAGGAGGCGGGCCGAGCGTTGTATCTAGCACATGTTGGCATCGCTCGCTGGCTGCTTGGCACGGTGCTGGCGGCCAGCAGAGGCAGGAGAGCTCCTGGGGGGCCTCCGCTGCCGTTGTCCCCAGGTGGGTGAGCGGTGGTGTTCCTTGGCTAGATGCCCTCCTGCTGTTGGGATGAAGACATGCCCGTCTGGCATCACCCATCATCCCTTTTTCCTCAAGGTGACCCCCTCGGCCATGGCCATTTCCTTCTTTGTCCGTGTAGCCAGCTGGAGGGACTTCTGGGGGCGTCAGGGCCATGACAGGGGAAGGGGCTCTGTCCGTGTCCGTTTTGGCCGAAGTCTTGGCCGCCTCGTCTGCCAGATGATTTCCCCGTGCTATGGGGCCGCCTCCTTTCTGGGCTCCCATACTGTGCAGAATTGCTACTTTTCCCGGAAGCCGGACAGCTTCAAGGAGTTCCAGGTCTCTTCCTTGTTTTCGATAGCTGCTCTCCTGTGTGTGCCCGGCAGCAGAGGCGTACCCGGAGTCAGCGCGGAGGTTGACCCGCTTGCCTTCACTGAGGGCGAGGGCTCCGACGAGGGCATGTAGTTCAGCCCACTGTGCTGACCATCCAGCTGGTAAGGCATTAGCCTCCAGGACTTGAGTGGTCATGGTCACTGCGTCACCTGCTTTCCGGACACCGTCCTGTAGGTTACAGCTGCCGTCGCTGAACAGTGTGAGCTCTGGGTCCTTTACAGCTCGATCCCTGAGCTGGACGGCTCGTGTAGACTTCATCAGTCACCTCGGAGCAGTCAAGGTCTGGTTCCGCTCTCCCGCGGGGAGAAAGGTTACTGGCTTTAATGTCCTTACTGTTTCAAGGGTGACCTATGGATCCTTTCAGAGGGGCCCTTGGTATTGTGTTAGCCAAGAGTTGGAAAGGAAGCGGTGCTCTATGTGCTCATGAGGGTCACAACCTCGTGAGGGACTTTGACATTACGTTCTCGTCCCAGGGTGAGCTTGTCTATCTCCTTCCTGAGTAGGACTGTGGCCGCTGGCACTGAGGCACGGGGGCCGTCCTGCTGCCACGGGGTCCAGGCTCCTTTACAGATATGTAACTGGCCGTTGCCAGGGCCCATCAGCCTTGGTGAGTACCCCCAGGCTCTATCTTTTCTTATGTAGGGGCCCGATTTGGGGCTAGTCCAGGAGGGTTGTCTTCAGCCCATCTCGAAGAGAAGGCGAGCCTGAACTCCGGGGTAGTGGTCATTTGGGCCTGGGCACAGAAGAGGCTCCATTCTTCTTCCCTCGGTGTGGTAATTGCTAGTACCAGAGACCCCATCCCCTCTTGCCCTGGGTTCCGTCGGAGGCTGGTGTGCCTCTTGGGCTTAAAGGTTATCTGAGCCCCAAGTTTGGAGAGTATGTCTCTGTCCAGGAGGGGGGCGGGGCAATCAGGTAGATAGAGGAATTCATGTTGGACATTTTGGTCCCTGAGTTCACGCTGATGAGCCTGGCAAAAAGGCTATTGTATGGCCCGTGTACCAGTGGCTTCAAGAATGGTCACAGTCCTCTTGCTGAAAGGGGCCACTGGGGAGGTGACAACACAGTGCTTGGCCCCAGTGTCATTGGGGCCAATAAATGTCACTGGTTGGCCCCATACTTTCATTCTGACCGTGGGCTCACGGGGGTCAAGGAGAAGAGAACCTGGTCCCCCTCAGTCTGAATCTATTTCCACAAGCCTATGACATCCTCTTCTCAGGGTTCTTCCTTGTAGCTGCTGGGCTTCTGGGCCTTTCCCCTTCTGGGACATACATTTTTCCAGTTTCCCTTTTCTTTACAGTAAGCACAGTAGGGGGCCAAGGGGGGTCGGGGATCCCCCCTTTGGGTGGTTGGGCCTCCCCACTAGAGACCCACCAACGGGGCCTCTCTGAAAACCATCCCAGAATGAACAGTTGGGCTCCCGTGTCCAGTTGAGGGTGTTGGTGGAGGAGAAATGTTGATAATACATCATGGAGCGGCTGGGTTGGACTGTCCCATCTTTACCATGTCTCTCGGGTTCTCTCATCTCTCACACCAGCATTTGAGGGCACTTGGCCCCGCCTGGGGTGCAGTCTGGCTGCTGGTCCCAGAGAAAGTGGATCCTCTGGGCCTGGGGCACTGGGGAGACTCATGGTGGTGGAGGGTGTGGAACTCGAGGGGGCCGGGTGTAGATGGCCTTGGGGGTGGTACGGAATGGAGGAATCAGTTTATCCTCAGGATCTCCACTGGGATCTGTGGAGGTTGGGGCTTCTGTCGGGCTTTTTTGGCTGCTGAGATGAGGCGATTAGGACCATGGCCTGTTCCTGCCTGTTGCAAGCGGATCAGGCCCACAGGGGAGGGTCTGGGCAACTCCCAGCCAGGAGTCAATGTGCGGAAATTGGTCGAGGTGTCCTGGCTCTCCTGTTGTAACTCGCCACACCCGACGAACTGCTGGGACATCCAGCGTCCCTCCTGAAGGCCGGCCGACACTTCCTGATGGCTCTGGGCTTTCTCAGCAACGCTGGATTTTGACAGAGCATGTGAGCATGTGGCCCAGAGAACTGTGTGAAGTCTAATGGGGAAAGGGTTCCCCCAGCGTCTGGTTCCAGCAGAGCTCCACAGAGAGGGCGTGTTGTCCCAAGTGGTCTGATCCCCGTGCCTTCCCAAAGCTGTGGAAATTGGGGGGGAACATCAAGTAGTCTCTCCTCCAGCAACAGCCTCAGCCAGAAACGGGCTCTCCAGCCCCTCCACCTCCACCCAGCACACACCCGTTAGACACGCCACCACCTCGTGCCTCAGTGGCCAGCATGTCCCCACCCGTCTTTGAGGCCACCGAGCACCCCCCTGCAGTCGTCCGTCAATCCTACTGCTGGGACATCTGGTCACCTTCCTTTGGACCCCTGTTGTCTGCCGCCAACAGCCCGTGAACATGAATTTTATCCTGCAGGTAATAGTCAATCTCTGGGCACAGCGATGTCTCCTCTGGGCCCAGCCTGACCCAGAACGTCTAGCTCCTAATATGGGCCTTTCTTACCTATTTTGTCCCGTTGAGAATAACGAGTCATGCCTGGATTCACCCCCGTGGGAGAGATACAGAGCCAGCAATCTCACAAGGCTACTTCCGAAAGCCGTGTTATTTTAAGTGTCACAATGCCCCGATGTCCTGGCGTCACCGAAGTCCCCGACCCCAATCTCAGGGACGATTTCCGAACGTGCGTCAGACCTCCCACGTCACCAGCGTGTGCTGTGCTCCCCCTGGAGATGTGAGTAACAACACCACACGCTGAATTCTAACGAACAACTAAATTATCTTCTGAGGAAAAAACATCTTTTTTATTGCTGGAACAATTCCTCCAGCTCAGTGAGACAGACCCGGCCTCCCGTTAGCCCTGGACTTGACACCGCTGTGGGAGGCCTCCTCTACGCCTCCCGTTCAGTCTTAAAGTACACTAGAGCCCCACCGAGAAGAGGCTCATTGGGAACAGGATCTCACTCTACACACGGCAGCAGGCGCTGGGCCCTTGCGAGCTGGGTCTACCAGAGGAAACACGAAGGTCGTGTCCAGATAATTCAGTAAATAGAAGACAGGAGTGCACGGAGGTGTTAGGGGATCAGAGTCGGGGTGTGACATCAACACAAAAGGGCAAGT
Organism: Mellivora capensis; assembly: GCA_004024625.1. Classification (NCBI taxonomy): domain Eukaryota; kingdom Metazoa; phylum Chordata; class Mammalia; order Carnivora; family Mustelidae; genus Mellivora; species Mellivora capensis. The sequence goes on from PISX010005246.1 coordinate 105,786, forward strand.
GGCCAAGGATAACCCGGGAATGACAGGCTTCCAGATAAGGAATGGAAGGCGCCGTGCGGCAGACGGAGGAGGCGGCGAGCGCACCGGTGGGGGCATGGCGGGGGGTGGTGGCAGCTGCCAGGCCTCCTGGAGAGAAAGTCTTCCCCTCTCAGGCAACAGACAAGCCCTGAAGGGATGGAAGCCAGGACGTACACAGATCTGCGCGTCCGGTCTGATGCAGAGCATGGCTCATCGTGGCCACGGTCAGGAGGAAGGAATCGGAGTGAAAAGCTACTTATCCGCTCATCACCTGTGGCTCGTCTGCTTTGCGACAGGATGGGCAGCGGGGCAGCTGGACAGCACGGTGCTTCAGAGAGAGGAGCACACAGCACAGACTCACTGCCGCGGACCTGTGCCCAGGGACTGTCACCAATTCTGCAAACAAGTACAAGACCGTAAAGCAGAGGGAGGCTGAGGGGAGCCCGTCAGGAAAACATTCTGTGCGGAAATCACGTTTACGGAACACGTGCCGCTGTGTGGGCAGTTCAGGGGTGGGGGCGCGGGTGGGGCCGGCCCCTGGAGGAGAGGAAGGCACAGGGAGCTCAGGCGGGATGACCAGCGTGTGCAAAGAGCTGAAGGAGTGCGGTCTGGGGGAGAAGAACAGAAAGGGGAGAAGGACAGTCCATGTGCACGTCACTGAGCTGACCCCTTGGCGAGGAATGAGATGACCAGAGCAGCCACAGGCCATGAGGTCGCTGATCCAGCAATCTGGAAGGGTTGGTATGCAAATATGTTAATGTGGCCACCTGGGGACAGGGGTGACCTTCACATTGCTTCTTCTCATGTATTTTGCCCCTTTACCCATCCCTAACCCTACACTTAACACTAAGTGGCAGTGCTCCTCAGAACCCGGCAGCAATTTCATGGGCTTCACGAAATCAGAGCTGAAGTGTTTCATCTGAAAGGTTCGAGGCTGACCTTCTCACAATGCTAGCTTTAAGAACATCACAAATGAAAAGGTGCAACCTCACTGAGGTCCCTTGGTTACCCTGGAAATCTCCAGTCATGCTTTTTATGTTCAGACGTATGGGAATGGAAACTTGACAATGGAAAATATAACACAATTACTTTATTATTACAATTCAAAATTAGGAGCAATCAAGCATGCCCTAATAATAAGCCCCTCAATCTAGATTCAAAACAGTGAGCACATGTCAGCCATTCTGTGCAGAAGACAGAAGACAGCCCTCCAGGTTGTCTCCACGAATACCGGGCATGTGTGGCTTGCTTGGCTCTGCTAGTTGTCAGGGTTCCGAGATTCTCTGCAAAGAACCTGGCATGGGATCCCTCGGTGATTAAAGATAGAGATGACCTTCAGTTTCGTGGACTGAGTTTGACCTCATGGTAAGCTACAGCTCCCGTGAATCTATGTTGTACTATCACTGCACATCACTCAAACAGGGACAGTTACCCTTGTTTCAGAAATAACAATATTTTGTTATATCTTAAGATTTTTAAAAAATTTTCAATGTATTAAATATCTTTCTATAACTCTGATTTGGGTGCCTTTATACATGTATTTTTTGAGAACATGAAAGCATTGCACGGTTTATCCCAGGAGGCAGCCTAACTTGGGAATCTACAAGAATAGCAGGGACGCATATCTGTTCACTGAAAGACGCTCCCTCCACCCAGCGGCCGGGGCTCTGGGTGGTCAGGGTTGGGGAAAAAGTAAGATACCTTGACTCTGATTTTCAGGGAGGCCTGGGAGTCACTCATTCTACCAGTTCTTTTCTATAATACACACAGTTAAATTTGATGGAACCCCTTATATGTAAGAAAGCTTTTAGTCTCCCTGTTTACTGTGCATATAGTATATAGAAGAAGATATGTAATGGCCTGAAAATTCTCCATCATAAAGTAACATTTCAGAATTGGCCTTAGACTTAAAACACTAAAGCCCAGATTCATGATCACTGGTTTACTTCTACTTTATTTTATCTTACTTTAATTATTTTATCTTACTTTATTTTATTTCATCTTACTTTTATTTTATCTTATTTTATTTTATGGAACACACAACACCTCCTTTTTGGCAGTGTGTTTCCCGGGGTATATGTCTGACACTGTTCGAGTGGATTACGCTAATGATGCTCTGGGGACCCTAGTTAACGTACAAGCACACACCCCACGTACCGCGATCCTGCCCAGGGCCTGAGCTCGTCGTGGCCACACTCTCAACCATTCTTCTCAGTCCTGTAGCGCCTCCTTCCTCCTCCCTCTGCATGTGTTAATTACTCAGGTCTGTACGGACTCATTTATCATTTTTCTTCATAATCACAGAAACAACTCCAAATGTAAATAAAAATTATGTTGTTGTCCCTCGGTTTATTGGCAAATTACTATGTCATGTCAGTACAAACACTGGAAACAAAATTTCCTCTCCTCCTACATGTAATACATTTGATGCATCGTCCTCAGAAGTGAAGTCATGTTAAAGATTCAGAAACAGTACTGGACGCTTCACCGATCCAGGTCTGTGAAATGACCCTAATGACTAAGTAATAGTGTCAAATAAGGGATTCAGGTTCTTGGGGGACTTAAGGCCGAATAAGCCCAGTACAGACGACCCATCGCAGCTCAAAGTTACAAACAAAATACAAAACCGGGCTCCCACCACGTGGAACCGGGTGGCAAGCAGAGTCGGGAGGGCCATGGATGTTGGGGGACACCGGGACGGCAGCTCCTGATTGGTCTTCATGTTGTTTCTTTCTCACTTCCTCTCGCTCTGACCCGAGTGGAGGCTGGTGGAATCACGGAGCCACACAAGGCTGGACAGTGGACACTGCAAAACAGACTGTCCCTCTGGTCAGAAAATTGAGAGCGCGAGCCTCTCTGAGGTGCCAGAGCGCGTGGGGTAGTCCTATTCTCCCCCCACGCACCCTTGAGGTCAGGGTTCGTTGCCGAGCTGCAACCAGAAAGCACAGCAAAAACCCACCCTGTGGAAAGAAGCTCAGGTGGAAAGAAGACCATGGGAGTAAGACTCGAGTTTCCTCCCCCTACTCCACACTGAAGGTGGGCCAGTGACACGGAACTGCCGGGCGGGACTGCAGCTGCAAGCCTGGACAGGTTTCCAGCCCGGGGACCCTGGAGGGGGCTCCCTGGGATTCAGAAAGTGTGGGGAAACCTCACGCAGGAGCGAGCAGCAGGGCACCCCTGATTCCATGCGGCAAGTGATAAAGGTTCTAGACTCCAAGCCGCCCATGTCTGGAACCTGCTGAAGAAGCACAGGGAAGGTTCCGCCAACTGAGCGGCCACCTACACCCCTGCCATGTCACAGCCTCGCCTGTGGTGCTGGAAGGGCAACTTAGATGACTTGCACAGGCTGGAAAATGAAACAGACACTGAAAAGCCACCCACGAGCCTCCACCTTAACCAACGGGGTGGATCACTGCTCAAAACGAATGAGTGAACATCGTCCAGACGTAACAGGACTCAGAAGCCTCACAGGGTTAGATGTTAAATGTCTGCATTACAATCCAAAGTGACTCAACATGCCCAGTACCATGAAGCACTGAGCAGTTCTCAAAGGAAGAGACAGAGAACGCCGACCCTGAGATGACCCAGATGTTGGAATGAACCAAGATTTAAAGCAGCTGTTCCAAGCGTCCCCCACGGTGTCAAGGTGAGCACACCTGCAGTGAATGGAAATATGGAATTCTCAGGAGAGAGATGGAAATTCTCAACAGATAAAAAAGAAACTCAAGAAAGAGTGAATTGTAAAGTTCAGCACGGAGAAATACAATAACTGAAAAAGAAATCACTCTGTGCATGGGTTCAGTAGTAAAGCAGGGTGACCTAGAACACAGCACTAGAGATTATCCAACCTGAACGACAAAGAAGAAAAGGAACAGAGCTTCGGGTTCCTGCAGGACAATGTGAAAATTTCTGACATGAATGTCACTGTAATTCCTGAGATAGGAGAAAGCAACTGGAATTAAAAAAAAAAAAAAATCTATGTAGAAAAAAGTGGCTGATAATCTTGTGAAAAATATAAATTTTCCAGATACAAGATAAACAAAACACGAGTAAAATAAACCCAGAGAGAAACTTGCCCAGACACATAATTCTGAAAATTAGAGATTAAAAAAAAAAACAATTTCTTTCATGAGTGTTCTGTAGTTCCTCGAGTACAGATCCTTTACCCCTTTGGTTAGGTTTATTCCCAGGTATCTTATGGTTCTTGGTGCTATAGTAAATGGAATCAATTCTCTAATTTCCCTTTCTGTATTTTCATTGTTAGTGTATAAGAAAGCCACTGATTTCTGTACATTGACTTTGTATCCTGCCACGTTACTGAATTGCTGTATGAGTTCTAGTAGTTTGGGGGTGGAGTCTTTTGGTTTTCCATATAAAGTATCATGTCATCTGCGAAGAGAGAGAGTTTGACTTCTTCCTTGCCAATTTGGATACCTTTTATTTCTCTTTGTTGTCTGATTGCTGCTGCTAGGACTTCTAATACTATGTTGAACAAGAGTGGTGAGAGTGGGCATCCTTGTCGTGTTCCTGATCTCAACGGGAAGGCTGTGAGCTTCTTCCCATTGAGGATGATGT